>SJYA01000115.1:674916-715044 GCA_006410615.1 Neotragus moschatus
TTCGATTTTTTTTTTTTTTTTTTTTCAATGACCTTAATCCTTTGTCCGGGAAGGAGGAAAAAAAAAAAAAAGAAAGAAAGAAAAAAAAAAGAGAGAGAAAAATTAAAATATCATTGAATATCGCTAAAGTTCCCATTTTGCTGGTTTATTTTCTTAGTTGCTATACTGGCTTCCTTGATGGCTCAGAGGGTAAAGAATCTGCCTGCAATGCAGGAGACACAGCAGATGGGGTTCGACCCCTGGATACAACAGATCCTCTGGAGGAGGAAATGGCTACCAACTCCAGTATACTTGCGTGAAAACTCTCACGGCCAGAGAAGCCTTGTGGGATTCAGTCTATGGGGCGGCAGAAGAGTCAGACACGACTGAGTATACATACTGATATTTATCTCCTGCCCCCCACCCTTCCGGACTTTACTTCATTCCTTTTTTTCCCTGGCCTGATAATAAGCCTTAACCTCAATGAATATTCTATGCATGCTGGTTAATGGAGCATTCTGGCTTGAGTCCATTAAAACAACTTGCATGATACAATTATTTACTACTTCATATGTCAATTTATGTACTAGGTGCAATTTTCCTTTTATCCAAAGGGGATGAAAATTTGCCAAGATAGCTTTCCCAGTAAATATAGTTTATATTCTTTCACTTTAGGGAAACCCCCAAAGGAAGTTTAAAAGCATGCAATTCAAAAGGGACTCTTTTTCTAAGCAACTGATCAATTTGAGTGTGGCAATGCTTTTCAGAGATGTAGTATACTACTTCTAAATAGATAAGTTCAGCCAACCTTCTCTCCTGAGCTCCAGAGGTGGTAGCTGGGAAGAGAAATCTACAACTGAGCAATTTCTCTAAAGGTAAAACTAAGGTGGTATTTCTCAGCAAATCTTTTAGAACTAGAATGCCATGAAAATCTATCATATTCTGTCAAATATCATTAAGGCAACTATGGAGAATATGACCAGGAATGCTTTATTAAACAGTTTTATGTGGTACCATGGGAGTGGTCATCCGAGGGGAGAGAATAGAATAAAAAATGCAATGAACAGGAAGTCAGGGAGTGCTGTGGAAGAGTCTTGGTTTTGACACTTAATGCTATGTGACTATATCAGTTCAGTTCACTTCAGTTCAGTTGCTCAGTCGTGTCTGACTCTTTGCGACCCCATGAATCGCAACACACCAGGCCTCCATGTCCATCACCAACTCCCGGAGTTCACTCAGACTCACGTCCATCAAGTCAGTGATGCCATCCAGCCATCTCATCCTCTGTCGTCCCCTTCTCCTCCTGCCTCCAATCCCTCCCAGCATCAGAGTCTTTTCCAATGTGTCAACTCTTCACATGAGGTGGCCAAAGTACTGGAGTTTCAGCTTTAGCATCATTCTTTCCAAAGAAATCCCAGGACTGATCTCTTTCAGAATGGACTGGTTGGATCTCCTTGCAGTCCAAGGGACTCTCAAGAGTCTTCTCCAACACCACAGTTCAAAAGCATCAATTCTTCGGCGCTCAGCTTTCTTCACAGTCCAGCTCTCAAGCTCATTTCTCTTTCTGAATCTCAATTTCCCCATCTTTACTTTAGGGTGTCTCCATGTGGTGATATTTTATGACCTCAGTAACTCTGTGTCAGTGATATAGACAGCTATTGTTGTGATGCTACTAGCATTACCCAGCCAAGTACATACAAGATCTACAAGAAACCTATGGATCATGGCTTCTTTAGTTGAGCAGCATCACCTTAGCCCCACTGAGGAGAACACATCTTCTGCTTCAAAACCCTCACCCAGTATTGTTCCCTCACTCCTCAGGAACTTTAGCACCTACCACAATGTTTTACAAACATGGAAAAGAACAAATCAGGTACCATGTGGTGGAATAACAGTTTAAGGTTTATGAACTGTAGAATCTCAGAGCCAGAAGGGCTTTTGGAAGATAGAACTGAGTGCCTTCTTTCTGGAGATGAGAAAACTGAGTCTCAGAAAGGACTAAGGCTTGCCTGAAGCATCACTACACACAGGGGTGACCTGGTGAGAGCCCTTGTCTCTCAAGATTCCACTTAGGGATCTTTTCACCATCCTGGGCTATCGTTACAAAATACATCCCAAGTTAAGCTCCTGCCATTACACAATGCAGCATCATTTCCAACAGACACAGAGGTAAAAGAATTGCCTGAAGGAGCCAGCCATAATCTGTGAGCACAAAGCCTGCCCAGGGATCCCAGCTAAAGGTCAGAAATCCCTGTCTCAAAAGGAGCTGTAAACTTTTATATACTATTAACATTAGCAATTATGAGATTATAGGAAAATAAGTTAGCCCTAGAAGTATAAGGGGAATTTATAAAAATGTTATGTCACCAGGGTGAGAAGATTGGGTCTTTCTCACTGAGCTGCTCTATTCAAATTAATCAACATGGGAGCATAGTCCCAGATAAATAATGCCAAAATCAAAGAGAAAATTTGATAGCCTTTTCAAAATCATACTCTAAGGGTAAACCTTGGCTTTCACTGGTTCTTTGCCTTTGGATATTTCACATTACCTTTCTGAAATTTCAGTTCAGTTCACTCACTTAGTCGTGTCAGATTCTTTGTGACCCCATGAATCACAACACGCCAGGCCTCCCTGTCCATCACCAACTCCAGGAGTTCACCCAAACCCATGTGCATCAAGTCGGTGATGCCATCGAGCCATCTCATCCTTTGTCGTCCCCTTCTCCTCCTGCCCCCAATTCCTCCCAGTATCAGAGTCTTTTCCAATGAGTCAGCTCTTCACATGAGGTGGCAAAGTATTGGAGTTTCAGCCTCAGCATCAGTCCTTCTAATGAACACCCAGGGCTGATTTTTGGGATGGACTGGTTAGATCTCCTTGCAGTCCAAGGGACTCTCAAGAGTCTTCTCCAACACCACACTTCAAAAGCATCAATTCTTCGGAGCTCAGCTTTCTTCACAGTCCAATTCTCACATCCATACATGACCACTGGAAAAACCATAGCTTTGACTAGATGGACCTTTGTTGGCAAAGTAATGTCTCTGTTTTTGAATATGCTGTCTAGGTTGGTCATTAACTTTCCTTCCAAGGAATAAGCATCTTCTAATTTCATGGCTGCAATCACCATCTGCAGTGATTTTCAACCATAAAGTCTGACACTGTTTCCACTGTTTCCCCATCTATTTGCTATGAAATGATGGGACCAGATCCATGATCTTCGTCTTCTGAATGTTGAGCTTTAAGTCAACTTCTTCACTCTCCTCTTTCACTTTCATCAAGAGGCTTTTTAGTTTCTCTTCACTTTCTGCCATGGGGTGGTGTCATTTGCATGTGTGAGGTTATTGATATTTCTCCCGGCAATCCTGATTCCAGCTTGTGCTTCTTCCAGTCCACCGTTTCTCATAATGTACTCTGCTGCTGCTGCTGTTAAGTCACTTCAGTCATGTCTGACTCTGTGCGACCCCATAGACAGAAGCCCACCAGATTCCCCCATCCCTGGGATTCTCCAGGCAAGAACACTAGAGTGGGTTGCCATTCCTCCTCCAATGCATGAAAGTGAAAAGTGAAAGGGAACTCGCTCAGTCGTGTTCGACTCTTCGCAGCCCCATGAACTGCAGCCTACCAGGCTCCTCCATCCAAGGAATTTTCCAGGCAAGAGTACTGGAGTGGGGTGTCACTGCCTTTTCCGGATATACTCTGCATAGAAGTTAAATAAGCAGGGTGACAATATACAGCCTTGACATACTCCTTTTCCTATTTGGAACCAGTCTGTTGTTCCATGTCCAGTTCTAACTGTTGCTTCTGACCTGCATACAGATTTCTCAAGAGGCAGGTCAGGTAGTCTGGTATTCCCATCTCTTTCAGGATTTTCCACAGTTTATTGTGATCCACACAGTCAAAGGCTTTGGCATAGTCAATAAAGCAGAAATAGATGTTTTTCTGGAACTCTCTTGCTTTTTCCATGATCCAGATGATGTTGGCAATTTGATCTCTGGTTCCTCTGCCTTTTCTAAAACCAGCTTGATCATCTGGAAGTTCACAGTTCATGTACTGCAGAAGCCTGGCTTGGAGAATTTTGAGCATTACTTTACTAGCATGTGAGATGAGTGCAACTGTTCGGTAGTTTGAGCATTCTTTGGCATTACCTCTCTTTGGGATTGGAATTAAAACTGACCTTTTCCAGTCCTGTGCCCACTACTGAGTTTTCGAAATTTGCTGGCATATTTAGGTAACCACAGTTTCATGAGGGACAAGAGGATAATAGATGAAAAAATATTTTGTATGCTGGAAGGTTCTGTCCAACTAGCAAATATTAAATTCCTATCATGTACCATAATGCTTACTGGGTACTATTGCTGCTGCTGCTAAGTCGCTTCAGTCGTGTCTGACTCTTTGCGACCCCATAGACTGCAGCCCACCAGGATCCCCTGTCCCTGGGATTCTCCAGGCAAGAACACTGGAGTGAGTTGCCATTTCCTTCTTCAATGCATGAAAGGGAAAAGTGAAAAGTCAAAGTGAAGTTGCTCAGTCATGTTCGACTCTTAGCGACCCCATGGCTCCTCCATCCATGGGATTTCCCAGGCAAGAGTACTGGAGTGGGGTGCCATTGCCTTCTCCAACTGGGTACTGTTAGAGGCCTTCTTTTACTTGTTGTTTGTTTGACCCTTATAAGCAATTTTTAAAAAATATTTTGATAGAAACAGGTAAAGTTCACTTCAAAGGAAATAAGATAAAGAATATGACCAGGTTTAATCAGAACATTATCTGAGTCTTCAGCACAGAGGAGATGCTAAAGTCTTCTATACGTTACTTCACCTATTAATCCCTTTTCCTCCATCTGATTGAGTCCCAGGGTATTTCTTATGTGTTCAGCTTCTGCTTCACATAAGTGTATTGATGTATATAATTTCCTGTGCATGCTCAGTCACTTCAGTTGTGTCCAACTCTTTTCAACTTCATGGACTGTAGCCCACCAGGCTCTTCTGTCCATGGGATTCTCCAGGCAAGAATACTGCAGTGGGTAGCCATGCTCTCCTCCAGGGGATCTTCCCAACCCAGCAATGATGGAACCTACGTCTCTTATGTCTCCTGCATTGGCAGGCAGGTTCTTTACCATTAGCACCACCTGGGAAGCCCATATGATTTTCTACTTAGACATAAATCCATCAGAGAGACTCTCATTCACCTTATGACAACCTTTCAATTCTGTTCTTCAGACTGAATAAGCACAGTTCTGTAAAACTTTTCTAATAGACTAAAAGTTATCTTTTAAATCACCTTAGAGATGGTTCTCTACAACATTCCTAAGTTGTCTATCTTCAATTCCACGATTTAATCAGCAAATTCTCTGTGTGGTATATTATCAGGAGTAGAGAAATGGATAAGTTTCAATCTCTGAACTCTAGTGAAAGTGAAAAGTGTTAGTCACTCAGTCAAGTCCAACTCTTTGTGATCCCATGTACTGTAGCCTGCCAGGCTCCTCTGTCCATGGGATTCTCCAGACAAGAATACTGGCATGGGTTGCCATTTCCTTCTCCAGGGGATCTTCCTGACCCAGATATTGAATCCAGATCTTGTGCATTGCAGGATTCTTTATCACCTGAGCCACCAGGGAAAGTCTGAACTCTAGAAGCCCATGATCTTTTACTTTCGTCTGCTTCCCAGGCCTAAACAGGCACAGAAACCTGAATGTGCCATTACAGAAGCACAGAAGTTCACCTATTACAACTTATTGTGTTACCGCTCTCTGTCCTCAAAGAAACCAGCTGGATCTGGCCTCCATTACCACCGAAGTGGAAACAAGAAGGTTAATATACATTGACTTCTGGTAAATTTCAAAACCTCACAGAAAGGTACAGAAGTAGAAGAAAAAAACCTATTAGGACTCATAAGAAATTGGTGGAGGAAGAGGGTATATAACAGCTAAGGATTGTTAGGATCCTAGTATGACTGATTTGGAAGGCTCTTTAGAGGTGTGTTTCTAGTTCTTGCATTTTATAGACATTAAAACTGAGGGCCAGAATTTTCAAAGACCAGAGTTCTTCCTTTAGTCATGTTAATTACATGTTTGACTCAGTGACTCAGAATTCTACTCAAATACAATCGCAGGCAGGGTGAAGGCCCAAGCAATTACTGCTTTAAATCATCACAGCAGCCCAATAGATTTTCCTCCTCCACCAAAAATAGCAAAGGCATATTGAAGAGAGGAGGCTTATACAGGAGAAGCTATGCTACAAGGTCCAAACGACCAACCATGGAAAACAAATGTGGTTTAACAACACAGAAAGGAGTTCAAGTTCAATGAAGGGAAAACGCTTCGGTTACAAGCTTTTTGAGACATGAATTATTTTTGTCAGAAAGACTCCTCTCCTTGAAGTCATTTTTAGCTGAACTAGAAAAACATGCCAACCAGTCTGGGTTAAATTGCTCATTCCACACATTTTTTCTGTCCTCAGAGAAAACTGCGCATCCTTTGGCACAATGTGATACAGTCAACATCCTTTCCCAGGACTCCCCCGCCCCCACCCCTGCAGCTTCTATCCAGGCTTTCACAGATGCTGTGCTGAAGTATAAAGTATCTGTTCAAAGCACCGAATGAGGAGGCCAGTTCTCAGGAGAGACATGGCGGCTTCCGTGACTACCTCGTCAGCCGCCCCTCCTTCCTACTCATCCCGAATCTCAAAGCTCCGCCACAGTATTAAAAACATAGCTCCAGGCGGCAAACCGAGATTTACGAGAAAGCGCAGACGTTAACTCTTGCTCTAAACGCAGGGCGTGTGCTTGTAAGTAGGGGTGAGCAAACAGAGGGAGGCCGCGCAGGAGAAGCGGGGAGGGCGGGCAGCCGGGGGAAGAGGGTAGTTCAGAACAACACAGTGTGTTTTCTACATGGCTCCTTTGGCCTACCTCCCCATCTGTATTGTTACAAGGCAGGCTTCTAGGCCCCTGAAACGTTAGTCCCTTGCTTATTTAATCTGCACAAAAGCAGGACCGGGGTTGGCACCCTGGAGGGTATTCAATGCTCCTCTGCTCAGGGAATGACCTCAGACGAAATATTTTCCATGACAAGAACCCAAAAGACGCTGGCACAGAGTCAGACAATAAGATCTGCAGAACGTGTTTACATTCTCTCCGTGTCCCCAGGCTGTTCCAAACCCATAGGCAGGTGCTGCCTTTATCTGCTCTCTTTGCTCACCTGGTTCCCTCCCACAAGTTTCCAGAGCCTTGGGCTCAGGGAGATTAACCATTTATTGGCATGGGGAATCAAGAAAGTTTGTTTCATGACAGAGGGGGTCAATGATAAAGCAATAAACAGACCAACAATGTCTATACAGAGAGAACTCAGGAGTAGTGTGGTGCTGGGATAGTAATTCTGAGTACAGGTAGGAGGCTTGCGTTCAAAAGATGGATTTGTTTGCTGAATAATTTAAAACATTTTCTTTTGTCTGGGCTCCAAGGGTCCTCCGCGAAACCAGATAGTCGAACTAGATCATTTCTAAGGTTCTTTTAAAGCCCAATAAATTATATCTGTGCAGAAAGACCAAAACAACGTTTATAACAGTTAGGGCTTCCCTGATGGCTCAGCAGGTAGAGAATACACGTGCAGTGCAGGAGACCCAGGCGATGCCGGTTGGATCCCCGGGTCAGGAAGAGCCCCTGGAGGAGGAAGTGGCAACCCACTCCACTATTCTTGTTTGGAAAAATCCACGGACAGAGGTGCCTGGTGGGCTGTAGTCTACGTGGTCACAAAGAGTTGGACACAGCTGAGCACGGCGCACACCATACCACACTTTCTGAATGCTTGCATCCCCGCAGAAAAGTGAAAGTCGCTCAGTCGTGTCCGACTTTTAGTGACCTCATGGACTATACCATCCAGGGAATTCTCCAGGCCAGAATACTGGAGTGGGTAGCATTTCCTTTCTGCAGGGGATCTTTGCAACCCAGGGATCAAACCCAGGTCTCCCGCATTGGGAGCAGATTCTTTACCAGCTGAGCCACAAGGGAAAATCCTTGCATCCTTCCAGAATGTCTGTGTTAAAATCCTAAGCCCAAGGTGATGAAATTAGGGAGTGAAGCCTTTGGGAGGTTAGGTCATGAGGGCAGAGGTCTCAAGAATAGGATTAGTGCTTTTATAAAAGAGACCCCAGAGAGGACCTTCATCCTTCTGTTACATGAGGACACAGAGAGAAGGCATCATGTATGAGTCAGAAAGCAAGCCCTCACTGGATGCTGAATCTGCTGGCACCTTGATCTTGGACTTCCCAGATTCCAGAATTATGAAATAAATTTGGGTTGTTTACAAGCTACTCAGCCTCTGGTGTTTTGTTATAATAACCTCAAAAGACTGATACTCTTATTATAAAACAATAAATGCATTGGATTAGATACCCTCTAGAAGACACTCCAACAATGCACATGTCTAGCATTTCTGACCAGAAAGAGACAAGGATTATCTACTTGTGGGTTTCACTTAAATGACATACAGAAATATTTTACTTTCCAGAATTGATATGAATGGATTATTTGGATAGATATCATTTAAAAACTTACATTCTTATTTTCTTAAACAGTTTATATTAAAAATACCTAATTCTTTTATGGCTTAATAAAAATCATCATGAACCCTAGATTTTAAGACACGAAAGGGATTTAATATTTGTGTGTGTCCTATGTCCTTCACTACTTAATTTTGCTGAAACAGAGACTGAAGTTTAGAAGGGTACCTAGGTGAATATTCAGACCTCCATAATACTTTACTATCCTCTAATGTTTTCCTTTATGAAGGTCAATTGTTATATATGAATAGTAAGGCTCTTACTCAAGCTCTAAAAGAGTCTGGACTGCTAAGTTTATTAGTTCTTATATCAGCTGTCTCTTCTCTCACCAGAAGGCAGCCATTTCTCGCTGCTATCAATATTCCTGACTCCAGCAGTTCTTCTTTCTAATTTGCTATTTCTATACTTCTATTGACAGGCTAACTAGGAATGCATTCCTATTGGAGTCATGGGTAAATAATTAAACAAACAAAAAACCCTCTTTCTCAGGCCTTTTCCTAAAGGGAAATGTGTCCATTCTATAACAAAAGCTTTGGTTTCACTGATGCCACTTAAATGGAAAGTTAATCCCATAAAGTAGAGTAAATTAGCTTTAGATAAAGGAGAAGAAACTGGTTCTTTTAGGCTTGGGCGTCTAAATGCTCATGTTTTAGAAGTTCCATCTGGTGCTCCATGCTTGTCAGGGTGAAACAAATTGTGATCCTAAGATTCAGAATGATAACCTGCTTGCCACTGATGAAAATGACATGAAATTCATCATTCGCAGAGACATACACTGGTAGACTGGTGTTATATTCTTTACTAGGAGCCTCATATTCTGATTCTTCCTTCAAACCTTTTAGACTATAACTCCCACAATATTTAACAATTACTCTGAATGTCAACTTTATCAGCAAATCCCCATTAACATTCCTCTATAAAGTTCAGAGAAATTATTCTGGATAATTTGTAAGTAAGACTGAGTTAGGAACAGTCCCTAAGAGTTGAATCAAAGAAGTTTTCGTTTGTTTAATACATGTTTACTGATCTTCAACCTTGTGCCAAGTACCATGCAAAGAATTTGAAGAACACATAACAAGTCTTCAAGAAACTCTAGAACAGCTTTGTAAAGTAGGTGGTCTTTAACCTGGGATTTGATGGATGTGAGGACTTTGATAAGTCAAGAGGTGATTGAAAAAGAACAGCATTAAGGACACTGAAGACAGAGGAAATCATGAGAGCTAAGATCCAGTTGGGTTGAGGGTAGAGGAGAGAATCAGAGAAACAAAAAATGTATGTGTCATGATTTGTATTTTTATAATGTTCTTATTTCCAGATGTGCTACATATAAGTTATATGAGTAATGGAATATCACTAAACCATGAAAAATAATGAAATAATGTCATTTGCTGCAACATGGATGGACCTAGACATTATCACACTCAGTGAAGTAAGTCATAGAGAGAAAGACAAATACTTTTGATATTACTTGTATGTGGAATCTAAAAGGAAATGATACAAACAAATTCATTTAAAACAGAAACAGACTCACAGACAGAGAAAATAATCTTATGATTACTAGAGAGCAAAGGGCGGGGATGAATTAGGAGTTTAGGATTAACAGATACATACTACCATATATAAAATAGATAAACAGTAAAGACCCACTGCATAGCGTAGGGAACTATACTCAGTATCTCGTAATAACTGATAATGGAAATTAAACTGAAAAAGAATACATTTGTATGTATATATAAATATATATATATAACTGAATCACTTTCCTGTACAGCAAAAACTAACACATTTTTATAATATTGTTATACTATATTAACAGCCATACCTCTAGCGATTAAAAAAAAAAAAGAGGCATTTATCCCAACCACCATTAATTCTTCGGTGCTTTGATGCATTTGAATTGTGATGCTGGAGAAGACTCTTGAGAGTCTCTTGGACTTCAAGGAGATCAAACCAGTCAATCCTAAAGGAAATCAATCCTGAATATTCATTGGAAGGACTGATGCTGAAGCTCCAATACTTTGGTTACTTGATTAAGAGCCAACTCATTGGAAAAGACACTGACGCTGGGCAAGACGGAAGGCAGGAGGAGAAGGGGGAGGCAGAGGATGAGATGATTGTATGGCATCACCAATGCAATGGACATGAATTTGAGCAAACTTGGGGAGATAGTGAAGGACAGAAGAGCCTCGCTCACGCTGCAGGCCATGGGATCACAATGGGTAGCACATGACTTAGTCACTGAAAACAACAATCCCAACCAGCTGTTCATTCCCCCATAAGCCAATGTAAAGGCAACAATTTTGGAGTTCACATTTTCATTTGTACTCTCTCTTTATCTGAATTAAGTTACACTCTGCTTTTCACCACAGTGCTCACACAACCACCTCAGAAAGTTAAAGGGACTTCCAGATGCCTCTTAAATACAGAAATACTTTCCCAGCCTGACATTCAAGGCCTCAAACAGTACAATATTGGAAATGAAACAGCATTCATTTCCGGTATTTAAAGTTGAAACTCCTCAAGTCTCTAACCAAACAATTGAGCTTGCTGAGCCAATCTTATGGCATTTGTGGTCATTTCACCAATATGAAATGATTCTGTATCCTTGTCTTATATTTATCATCAAATGAATTGAGATCTGTTCAAAAAATAGAGTTGTACGTCCAAACTGTGGCCATTGCTTTCACCATATCCATCTCATAATACATGGCCAACCAGCTGTGAAATGAATAGACCCACGGTCTTTACTGTTAAAAATACAAATCACAGCGCAATAGAAATATTCATTCCTCAGGCCAGATTGATCTGGCTGCTGCTTCTTTTTCTTTTCATTCGTTTAGATCTCTGAATTTCATAGTTCAAAAATAAGCTCTTAAATTAGTCTCTGTTTGTTTAAAGAAGATGGGGACATCCACCCATTTTGAGATGTAGATAAAATGAGATTTTTCAGAGAAATGCCCAGGACAGAAGGACTGGTACTTTTGCTTACAGACTGTCTATCTGTGACCCTGATCTGAAAGCACTGTACTGCAGACGCTGGCCTGCCAGCTCCTTATCGGGCCCCTTCTGTGCCAAGAAGCGGCCATGCGTACAGAGGGGTAACTCTTACAAAGTTACCAAGGAAAATGCCACACAATAAAGGAAACAATTTTGAGTCAACTCCTTCTCTTATCAATTGGGATACTTGGCAAATTGTGTTTCCCTCGGGTTTGTGTGAGTTTTTGTCTCCTTTCTAAAAAGGAAGTTACTTTTGAGTGCCCCAGATAACCAAGTTTCAACAAGGACAGAGCTAAGTTTAAAAAAAAAAAAAAAAGGTTTCTGAGAAAAACAGTTTCTGAATCTTATCTGTTTCCATTTGCTCTCAAGAGAGATTGAGAGTAGATGGTCTGGAATATATAACAGAGCAATTAGAGAGACCAGTTATTACATACTTCCAGCCCAGCTGTCCATGTGGTATCGCTGTGCTCAGTGGCTCAGTTGTGTCTGACTCTTTGCAACCCTTTGGATTGTAGCCCTCCAGGCTCCTCTGTCCATGAAAATTTTCAGGCAAGAATACTGAAGGAGGTTTCCATGTTCTCCTCCAGGGGATCTTCAAAACCCAGGGATCAAATCTGTGTTTCCTGGATCTCTTGCATTGCAGGCATATTCTTTACAGCTGAGAAACTAGGGAGGCCAGCTTTCCATGGTCCTTTGGGAAACAACCACAACCAGGGCTTCCCAAGAAGTCAGTAGGCACGTAAGACTCTGACAGAACACAGAAACCCAGATTCTCTCCTAACGCTGCTCCTTGGTTCATGTTCCAATGGCTGCAAATGCTTTGCCTTCTCCACTTTGGAGGAATTGAAATAGAATAATTTCAAGACATCTTATTAATATGTCATATACTTATTTTTCCCTTTAAGTTTCTGAAAACACTTTCTGGGGAAGTTTATTTACGGTGTTTAATACAGTATGTTTTGTGGACAAAGCAAAATGTCCATCTCTAATTTCCATACACAAATGTAGTCCACAATTAACATCACATTCCCTCTTGGTTACAGTGAGCTATTTAAACTGTTCAGCAAGAACTGGGTGATCAATGACCCCTTCCATCCCTGCCCCAAAGGCACATATTCTACCTATCACAAGTGAAACAGAAGACAACAACAACAAACCCGTGGTATTTAATGAAGTACTTTGACATAATAAAAGAAGTCACAAAGTTTAGAGAATGAAGTCCTGGGTTCAAACTGCAGTGCCTTCATTTACTACATAGTCTAGGAAGTCACCTGAATCCTCCTGTCTGTTTCCCAGTTTGCGGAATAGAGGCTAAGAATGCCTTCTTGGTAGAACAATTGTAGGGCTCTATGTCGAGTGCCTGGTGCCTCGCTACACAGGTTTAAAGCACAAGCTCTGAAAATTAAATCAAAAGAAAATAAATCTCTGAATTCTCTTGTACTCCTGCTAGTTTCTTTTGCAATTTTGTAAAATCTGCCAAATCATAATTTGATGGGGGAGGGTGTGTGACAAAGAAGGAACATGGTGTAAAATACTGAGGTATGTACAAAGTTGAGAAATTCTAGACATTTCATGAAATAGGACTGATTTCCCCACATTCCACAGTGTATATTTGCTCTGAGGTCAGTGAGGTAAGGTTTACTTGGGGTTTCTGATTTATCTTCATGTTGCAATAATATTACTTCACATACATGTGAGCTTGGGGTTTATGATTTTGTTTTTACTTAAGATTCGCCTCAACCACATAACTTAATATTTCCACCCAGGTCCAGAGCAATGGTACACATAGAACTTTGAGATCCTCCTTCTTATTTCAGTCCTGGTGTTCTGTCCTCAATAGGGTGGCTTTGCATACATGAATGAGAACAATTGGCCCTTCTTCCCAAATTCCATCTACAGGTGTGCTCCCCAGATGGTCATCTCTTGGTCCCTGCTCAGGCACAAGCCCACATCCATTGACAGCATTGCTTTTAGGAGGACAAACCCATTGAAGAGTCTACACAGGCCCTGAATGCAGATGCCAGGCTGTTTGGGCCAAGAATTCTGGCAGCTCGGGTACACAGAGTGGAGTCTAAAACAATACTTGACAAACTTTAATATTTACTTGAGTCATCTGGGGACCTTGTTAAAACAAGATTCTGATTCAGTGGGTGGAATGGGTTGTGAGGGTCTAGGCTGTATTACTAATAAGCTCCCAGGTGATCCTAACACCACTGGTTCTAGTAACAAGTTACTGGGAGGGAGGGACATGGGCTATGGGTAGACCTATCCCTTTGGCCCTGAAGGCTCCTCACCCTGTAGGGATGGGCCCAACTAGATAAGGATCAAAGAAGAGCTGTCCATAGTGAGGACCTGGGATAGGAGTCTGGGTTGGCTGGTGGAAGACACAATGATTTGTACATAACTGCAAGGCAGGTATATAAGAGAGGAGGGTTCGTTCTGTTGGTAATCTATTTTTGTCTTTTTGCTTCCTTAGCCCCTAATCGTTTCCAGCTCTTGCAGCCCCATAGCTTCTAACCCGCAAGGTTTCTCTGCCCATGGGATTTTCCAAATGAGAATACTAAAGTGGGGTGCCATTTCCTCCTCCAGGAGATCTTTCCAACCTAGGAGTTGAATCTGAGTCTCCTGCCTTGCAAATGGATTCTTTTTACTGCTGAGCCACTGGGGAAGCCCTTGGTAATCTATAGTTCAAAGGAAAATCCAAAGGCGACAATTCACAATTTTCTTAATCATATAATGGAATTAATGAACAGAAGTCCTCAAGAAAATTCATTTTTTCAACAATAGAGTTGAATTAGATTTACTTGCTTCTAATTTGGGGCTTCCCTGGTGGCTCAGATGGTAAAGAATCCACCTGCAATGTGGGAGATCTGGGTTCGATCCTTGGGTTGGGAAGATCCCCCGGAGGAAGTCATGGTAACCCACACCCATATTCTTGCCTCGAGAATACCCATGAACAGAGAAGCCTGGTGGGCTACAGTCCAGGGGATTGCAAAGAGTCGGACATGACTGAGTGATTAACCACAGCACAGATCTGCTTCAAGATTATTCAGATATTGGAAAAGGAAGTGGCAATTCACTCCAGTACTCTTGCCTGGAGAATCCCGTGGAAGGAGGAACCTGGTAGGTTACAGTCCATGGGGTCACAAAGAGTCGGACATGACTGAGCAACTTCACTTTACAGTGATACAACCTCATATAACAGAATGTCCCTTAATGTGTGACTGTGTGTGTGTGTGTTTTCTAAAACAACAGCAATGACAACAAATGCCTTATTCTTTCAACCATTCCTCATTTGACAAGGTTCAAAATTCCCTGGCCACCCAAGTTACCCTCCTTTGAATGCATTTCAGTTTTCCAATGCCCTTATTAAAGTATGAGACCAAGAAAGGAAAACAATACTCCAACAGTGATTTCATCACTGTGGTATACACTATGACAGCCTGCTATATTTTTCTAGAGGCTGTATATCTGCTAATTTAGCCAACAACAACATTAGCTGTGCTGGTGACTTATCACATGGCTGACTTATTACCTGGAGTTTACCATCAAATACAGTTTCTAATTTGAGTCTTTTTCACACCTGCTGCTGCTAAAATATTTTGTGAAGAGTTGATTTTTCAAACTGACTTTGGAGAAAGTAGACATGGAAAATACAGCTCATAGTTAAATTCCACCTTTGGCACCTGATCTTTCATAAAGAAGCTTTTGATCAGAAATTATAAGGCAGAACAAACAAACCCTTCTGATGACTTATTTAGGCTAAAAGCTCAAGGCAAAAGCAAAAGGAATTCAATGTGCTACATTATGGTAAGGAAAATATTGAATTACCAGCTTATCATAAATATACATCCATTTTAGAAATAATGCTTGAAATAGGGGAGATAGAGCCCCAAACAGGTGAGGGAAAGAGAGAGAGAGAGAGAGCACTCTTCTATTCTGGCTAGAGTTTGAGAAATGGCTTAGGTATGAAAAAAGAGATAGTTTAAAAATGAAACCAAATAACTCATCTTCCCACAACATAATTAGGAGGTGGCATAACATCTCAGTGCCTGACAAATTAATTCCATTTGCATTATGAGCCTTATTCAAAATGCTGTAAGAGCCACAAAGACAAAGTTGAAGCATGGTCTTTAATTAATCCTGCATCATGCCTAATACAGTAGTGTACACCCTTGGGAACTTCTAATCATTGAAATTAAAATCTGCACGTACATGCAATCTCTTAAATATGGTTGCAGTCTAACTACAGCTGCCTTCTTGTATCCCCACACATTTCTAGAGAGAGCAAAGAAGAAATGAGTCTCAAAATTCAAGGTAGCTTCTTCATAATAATTTAAAGGGCAGACAGACCAAGGCTCTTTTTGTAATCAGAGTGATGTCCAACAGAGTTTCTGTTAACTAAGTACTGAATACTAAACAAAAATGAATTTTCATTTAAAGTCACAGAGACAGTGGAGTTTTAAAGATGTAAAGGGTTGAATTCTATCTTAGCAACAGTATTGTTCATTCAGTAAATGTAAGCTCAGTTCAGTTCAGTTCAGTTCACACACTCAGTCGCGTCTGACTCTGCAACCTCATGGACTGCAGCACACCAATCTTCCCTGTCCATCACCAACTCCTGGAGCCTGCTCAAACTAATGTCCATTGAGTTGGTGATGCCATCCAACCATCTCATTCTCTGTTGTCCCCTTCTCCTCCTGCCTTCAAATCTTCCCCAGCATCAGAGTCTTTTCCAGTGAGTCAGTTCTTTGCATCAGGTGGCCAAAGTATTGGAGCTTCAGCTTCAGCATCAGTCCTTCTAATGAATATTCAGGACTGATTTCCTTTAGGATGGACTGGTTGGATCTCCTTGCAGTTCAAGGGACTCTCAAGAGTCTTCTCCAACACCACAGTTCAAAAGCATCAATTCTTCGGTGCTCAGCTTTCTTTATAGTCCAACTCTCACATCCATACATGACTACTGGAAAATCCATAGCTTTGACTAAATGGACCTTCGTCAACAAAGTAATGTCTCTGCTTTTAAATATGCTGTTGGTCATAGCTTTTCTTCCAAGGAGCAGGTGTCTTTTAATTTCATGGCTGCAGTCACCATCTGCAGTAATTTTAAAGCCCAAGATAATAAAGTCTGTCACTGTTTCCACTGTTTCCCCATCTATTTTCCATGAACTGATGGGACTGGATGCCATAATCTTAGTTTTTTGAATGTTGAGTTTTAAGCCAGCTTTGAGCTCAATGGGACCAAATATTGCCCCAGTAGCATTCATTGCAGATAAGCCAGGGAAATCCACTGCATTAGGTTGTTCATAGTCTACTAGGAAAGACGTATGTGGTCTAAGAAAGAAAGGAAGAGAGCCATAAAAAGAAAAACAGAGAGTGAGATTATACTTTAGTATCAGTGAATCCTGAAAGAATAATTGGAATATGAATGTATAATAAGAACTGGGTACCCATAGATGAGAAAGTTTATTCCAAATAGAAGGGTATGATATAAGGGCATGAATGTGGGAAATTATTGGACTTTTTCTACTTCTCACTCTAGGCAGGATGAATATTGAGAATTGTCCTTGCACTTAAGTCTTTAACCAGTTGCTCCCTGCTCTAAAATAAGCAATAAACTCTCTCTCCCCGCTGCCTCCATTGTGTACCTGTGTATGTGTGTGTGTGTGTGTGTGTGTGTGTGTGTTGAATGATTGAGGGCAGCACAGAAAAGGGGAACATTCATGTTCTGCATGGAGGCACATAGTATGTACATGGCAAACTCTCTCTGGTTAAGTCATGGCCTGTTATAATAAGAAACATGGCTGCTATTTATGCATCAGACAGTTTACATTCACTGCCTACACATCTTATGGCAGTCTTTCAAAGCAGATATCACTTTCTATATTTATGAAGAAATTGAAATGCAAATAATTCACAAAACCTAGCTGAAAGTAGTGAATTATCATCTTTGGTCTATTTGACCTCAAGGCCTATGTGCCTCCCCCACAGCTCACTCTCCATCTCTACAAAAGTGGTAGAGGGAGGCTGGCAGTAGGTTTTACCCAGCCAAATTCCCCACAAAAATCATGTAACATGTAGAGGTTTTCAATAATGTTAGCTTATCTACTTTTGCTCAGTCTCTCCAACTCAAGAAGTTACAATGGATCCCAAGAACAAATTTTACTATCTTGTATGGTGATGTTGGGGCTTCCTTGATGGCTCAGATGAGTAAAGAATCCTCATACAAAACAGGAGACCTGGGTTCTATCCCTGGGTCAGGAAGATCCCCTGGAGAAGAGAATGGCTACCCACTCCAATATTCTTGCCTGGAGAATTCCATGGATAGAGGAGCCCGGTGGGCTACAGTCCATAGGGTCGCAAAGAGTTGGACATGACTGAGTGACTAACACTTTCATGGTGATGTGGCAGACTTCCCATGTGGCACTAGTGGTAAAGACTCTGCCTGCCAATGTTGGATATGTAAGAGATTCATATTCGATCCTTGAGTCAGGAAGATCCCCTAGAGGAGGAAATGGCACACACTACAGTATTCTTGCTGGGAGAAGCCTGGTGGGCTACAGTCCAAGGGGTCACAAAAAGTCAGACACGACTGAACATCTGAGCACATATAGTAATGTTATGTCATCAATCTAGCTATTCCATAGTTTAGAATTAATTCCAAGAAAGAGTTTGCTTTTTCTTTTTTTGTTTTTCTTTGCTTCTTGTTTTTCCCGTCTGTAGGATCTCACATATCACTGCAGAGGCAACACAATCTGAGTACTGAATCCCAAATCTCCTCCACTCTTATTCTTCTCTAGAAACTTAAACTTCAGTTAAAATCACCAGTTATTCCTCCATGGACAGAACCAGCTGGTGGGAAGGTTAAACTGATAATGAGACATTCACACATGTATATCATTCATCTGATATATATATATATATATATATATATGGTATAGTTCAGGCCGAGGAAAGACGACCTCAACAGAAGTAGGTTACCTTTATTCAGGCAAGGAGGGGCGGCAGTCGGCTTAAGCGCAGAGAGGGATCAGGGAGGCTCCATATTTATAGTGAGGTTTGTAGAAGCGATAAGGGAAACATTAATCAGGCGGGATGTTTTGAGTATTCTTTAGTTGAGATGGCATTTGTAGTTGGGCAGGGGGTGATAAGTCTTCTGTGCAGGTATGGGGGTAGAAGGTTTCTGGACGGGGTGATAAGTCCCAGATAGATGCAACCGGCCTAGAGCATCAGGGCAGAACCTAAAGTTCTGTTTTGTTTTCTCCAAAGATAGATGATCAGCAAGGGCCTTTGAAAATGTTGTTTTCTTTTCTAGGTCCAAAAGATTCCATATATATATATATATATATATATATATATCCAGCTGTCCCTTGTTTTTAGTTCATTGCACCATATTCCCAGAAGAAATTATAAAACATTGCATGGAAAAAGTTGTATGTTCCAGTTTGACCTAAACCTATTACATATGGCTGAAGAAATCAACTGAGAATTTGGACTAGAACCAAGTAAAAGAAGGTATTGAAAACTATACAGATGAGTTCATCCTTATCCTGTAAGACATGATCTGATAAACAACTGGGAGCCGAGGAAAGCTTTTCATAAGGGTAGAGATATGAACTTGACCACGGATTTAAAGAAGATTAAGTGGTCCAAACTTGAGAGGTAGGATGGATTTGAGAGACTAACAAGTAAGAGAGATCAGTTAGAAGTGTCTACATGGAGAAATCATGAAACCTGGATTAAGGCAGTAGCAAAAGAAAAAAAAAACTTTTTTTTTTTTTTTAAAGTACACTTCAGAGTCAAAGGTAATAGATTTGTGACCTCAAGTCGGAAATATACTTGAAAAATTGTTCAGTTCACCCTTTTCTCAACCTTCTGATGGTCCTGAGGTTTTCATCTTCGGGTAGGAAGGAGCTAGTGATGCCCTTAACTGTGACAGTCAGTGCGGGTCTGGAGAGAGACGCACTGTTAATTTTGCAGAGTCCATGGTGTAGCAAGCCCAACCTTGACATCCCTTTGTTTCTTTTCCTGTTACATCTTTCCCCACTCCCTCAGCCAAACCCACTCCAGGAGTGAAAAAGCTCTTCACTTATCCGCACCCCCAATCCAAAAGCCCTCAATTTCTAATGCATAAGAGAAAAAGGAAAGTGGCTGGTTCCTGCATGCACAATGCCACCAGGGCCCTTCCGTGTCTGGGAAAATAGAGGTGAGTGATGAAGGCTTTCCATCCACACAGTCCAGCTTCCAGCTCTGTGGAAACTGGGAGCCCATCTAGCTAGGAACACTGCCAGAGGAGCCCCACATCACCTCATTTATAACCTGGGGAACAGCAAAGCAGATACGGGTGGTACAGAATCTCTTCTCACAATCTGGCTTCAAGTCGCCAACTTTAAAGGAAAGAAATTCCTCATGAATGACATAAACCAATTACAGATCTGCCTAAACCAAGCCCAAGCTCTGAACCGGAGGCCACAGTTTCCCATTAGGCGGGGGATCTGAACAAGGGCCAAAGCAAGCACCTTGGGTACCCCAGGATGCCCAAGTTCTGGGCACTCTCCCAGGACAGTCCAGCACTCCCCCCTGAAGTCGCGACTGCCATCGTCTGTCTCCTCAGAGCTGGTCTTTGCATACAGTGCTTTGCAACCTCCCTTCTATAATAACCTGACAGGTTTCTTTGCTCATTGCCATGTTACCAGACTATCTTGTCTACTATCTTGCCCATCACCAAAGGACAGTGAGAAAGGACTGAGATTTGGATAATTAGTCACCTTAAAGCATTCTCTCAGTTTTTGTAAATGTGTACATTTTATTTGATATAGAACTTTTTTTCCAGCCTAAAACCATTATAAGTTTGAAGAATAGGGAATAAGAAATTAAGGTGGTGGTAGATATATATTAACTGATCACCTATCATGTGCCATGATCTTTATATTATTTCTTTTAATCCCTCACAACTTGGTGAGCCATGTATGATTATTCTGGTATTTCATAGATAGGGAAATTGAGCATCAGGGAGCTGAAGGAAGTTTTCCAATGTCACCCAGGTAGCAAGTGGGAGGAGATACATGCCAGCTCCAAAGTGTGGTGCTGCTGCCAACCTAATATAATTGCTATTTTTACATAAAATTTAATGGGGGAGTGAAAAACAAGTAGCAAGTACAGAGAAGCAAAAAAGCAAAGAATAAGGAAAATTACATCTAATCCCACCACCCAGAGATAATCACTCTTAATATTCTGTTGTAAATCCTGCAATTGCAGAAGTTTTAACTCCCATTTTGGAGCTCTTGCACTGATGCTGCAGAAAGCTTTCAAACAAATTACATCTTTTTGTTATATTCAGAATCATCAAGAAAAATACAAAAGAGATATATTCAGAGTTTTTAAAAAGTGAATTTGAGAAGTAGTCAACAAGGCCTACAGTGCCCTTGAATGCTGCTGCAATCTGGAGAATTAAAAGCATCGGTGTTCTTTGAGTATCTGTCTTCTAGAATCTCCCATGAAAGGGAAGCCATGAGTATGTAGAGGTCACTGGGAGGTCTCTGAAACAGCGGCAGATGGATCCAGTGTGTCTTCCAGACGCTTGTTTTGTGACTATGGCCAAGAAACAATGCCCCAGGCTACAATTTGTCCATCTCCCAATTGGTGCTTATCACTTACCCAGCTTAATGATCAGGGTTGTTTTCAGGAGTTCATGAGATAAATATTTATGAAAGCCCTTTGAAATAAACAAAGCACTATGCAAATGAAAGGTAATTGTCAAAATCACTAATAATTAAGCACTTGACTTCTGAGATGAAGATTTTGCCAAGGGGTTAAGGGAGCCATGATACTAGCCCTTTAAAACCCTAAACCATAAATTAAGTGGCAAAACTGTAATCAAAATGCTACCATAATAAAATCATACCTTTTCATAGGTGTAGATTATGGATAGTAATAATAATGATCCTGATAATAATGATGACTAATACCTACTCCCTTTGGCATCATATTTTCAAACACTTTGTAAATGATTTGTATGGCTCTCTCAATTAATACTCAGAATAACCTTTGTCAATGTACATTGAAAACGAAAGTGTTAGTCTGTTGGTCGTGTGTGACTCTTTGTGACCCCGTGGACTGTAGCCTGTTAGGCTCCTCTGTCCATGGAATTCTCCAGGCAAGAATATTGGAGTGGGTAGCCATTCCCTTCTCCAGGGGATCTTCGCGACACAGGGATCAAATTCGGGTCTCTGCATTTCAGGCAGTTTTTTTTACCAACTGAGCCACCAAAGAAGCAAAATCATCCCATGAAAGTGAAAGTCTCTCAGTCTTGTCCAACTCTTTGTGACCTCATGGACTACACAATCCATGGACTTCTCCAGGCCAGAATACTGCATTGGGTAGCCTTTTTCTTCTCCAGGGGATCTTCCCAACCCAGGGATTGAACCCAGGTCTCCTTCATTGCAGGCAAATTCTTTACCAGCTGAGCCACAAGGGAAGCCTAAGAATACTGGAGTGGGTAGCCTATCCCTTCTCCAGCGGATCTTCCCAACTCAAGAATGGAACCAGGGTCACCTGCATTGCAGGTGGATTCTTTACCAACTGAGTTATCAGGGAAGCCCAATTATCTCATAGTACTTCATATGTATTCAGTGCTGTATTAAACATTTAAATAGTCTCAATTAATCCTTACAATTCTATGAAATACAAAATAGAATCATCTTCATTTTACAGATGAAGAAACCAAAAGAAAGAGAATATCAAAGACATTCTAAAGACTGTATAGTCAATAAATGGCGAATGTGAACATAAACCAACTCTCCCAGAAGGTTGGGAGAGTCCAGGCTCTTAATCAACATTGAAGCACAATCGGGAAAGAATCATGATCATTAAAATGAAAGGTGATAAAGACCCGAAAGAAGACTCAACAGTGGAAATGGAAAGGATTAGGTTTAAGAAATGCAGCAAAAATAAACTTGACAGAATTTTAACAACCTGATTAGATTGGCAGGAATAAGGAGAAAAAGTTAAGATGAGTGGTTTTTCAAGCCTGGATAATTGGGAAGATAATGAGGCCATCCTCATAAATAAAGACCTGCAGAAGAGAAGCAGATTTGCTGGGGGAGCATGAGATGGGGGGAAGATGATGTGCTGAGTTTGAGATGCCCATGGGGTACACAGGTGGAGAGAGCCCAGGGGAAGAAATGCAGGTGCGAGTGCCTCCCGTCACTGGGCCCCCACACTTGCTGAAGGTCCCATCAGCTATTTTCAGCCTAGGTTTTCAGTCTTAGTCTTACCCTGCACTTTGGTGAGTGACACGGGATAAAATTTTCCATAAATGCTTAGAGCTAGAAAAAGAAAAAAACTCACACAGACACAGGCACCCAGAAATTCAGCCAACTCATAATAAGCCAGAGACTTTTCCAAAACCGTCTTAAACTGCTTATTTTCCAAACTCAAAATATTAGGCACAAGAATCGGTGGCTTGATGCAGTGGCATCTGAGTAATTCCTTCCTTCCCTGCAGCAAGCTGCCCTTTAAAGATGAATTCGCTCCTGCATGACAATGAAATCTGTTTAGGAACTCTGAGCATACAAGTTGGCTCAAAGTTATTTCCACTGCTCAGGTTTTAGCCTAAGAGGGCCCCTGACCCGTTTGAGGTAGAAAGAGAAAAGAAAGTCAAAAGAGGACGATGGAGAATAGTCCAAGATGGGCAGAAAAAGAAGAGGTGAGACACAGAAGCCTCAGAGTCCTTTACATAGCTGGTTCTGTGTGTCGGTTACTAGGGAGTTATGGTCATGGGGTAGACTGTTTACTCTTCCTAAAAATAAGCATAAGCCCAAAACTATATGGTAAAGAGTATGTAACTTTCGTATTAGTTCTTTATACTATANTATATTTAAATTGATGAGAAACACTTATTGCCAAGGGGAGGGATGAGCCTTATTCCTTAAAAAAATAAAATAAAAATAAAAAGAAGATATAGCAAATCCTGGGGATTCTTTTGCAAAAATTTGGATCAATGGTGAAAGCTTACTGAAATTGCATTAGAAAATCCATACTCTGTTAACATGGTTTTAGAGAATTCTCGATGCTACTACCTAAGTCCCACACCTTAATTACTACTCTCTCCACCACACATTTTGCATTCAAAATCCAAAATTCAATGAGTCCACCATCTCTTTGTGTCCATGTTCTAAGTTCTGCATAATATGAAAAGCTCCAAGAAAGATTGGCATTGACCATGAAATTTACCCAGACAGACCAAACAAATGACAACTATATTTTTTTCCTGTTTCAAAGAAAATAGTATTTAATGTAACGGGACTTAGAGACTGGATTCCACATTCATCGTTAAGACATTTCCCTCTAGTGATTGTGTGATGTCTCATTCACCCAATATCTTCACTTCACGTTAGTTACAGAAAAGTTATCGGAGCTTGGCAGAAACAGGTGAGAGTAATGGCTATCTCAGCTCTAAAAGACTTCTCAGACTCCTGAGTCTGGTCAACTAGCCCTTTCTCTAAACATCCCTCCAAAGATCAGAAAAAAATTAGAGTGGAAAAAATTTTTAAATAAATGATTTGAGATATCA
Organism: Neotragus moschatus; assembly: GCA_006410615.1. NCBI lineage: Eukaryota > Metazoa > Chordata > Mammalia > Artiodactyla > Bovidae > Neotragus > Neotragus moschatus. The sequence goes on from SJYA01000115.1 coordinate 699,017, forward strand.
AGGCATTTAGGGTACAAAATAACCTGTCATCAGGCCATCTTCAGCTTACATCTTTTTTTCACTGGCTTTCAGACAAATGCAACATTATTTCCACATATGAGTAGGCAGACATAGCCTGAGTCATCTTTTTTTGTGCTGGTCAATGGAAAGATCCCAGGGGCAACTTCTAATATGCCTGGGCATGTTTAAAAATTCTGTGGGTGTCTCTAAGTGTGCTTTTAATTCAATGCTTTTTATTTTTTGAAAGATTTTTGGACCATTTTTAAGGTCTTTGTTGAATTTGCTACATTATTGCTTCTGTTTTGTTTTAGATTTTTGGCCACCAGGCATGTGAGATCTGAACTTCCCAAATGGAGATCAAATCTGAACCCCTTCTTTGGAAGGCAAAGTCTTAACCACTGGACCATCAGGGAAGTCCCCAGTGCTTTTTAATTTAATGCTGAGAACAGTTCAGACCTAAGCTAAGGGTCACCCCAATGCAAATACAAGGTATGGAAGAGGGGGACTCAGGGATTGATAAGGCCCAGACACAGGGAGAATTCAGTTCAGTTCAATTCAGTTGCTCAGTCGTGTTCGACTCCTTGTGACGACATGAGTCACAGAACACCAGGCCTCCCTGACCATCACCAGCTCCTGGAGTTCACTCAAACTCATGTCCATCGAGTCAGTGATGCCATCCAGCTATCTCATCCTCTGTTGTCCTCTTCTCCTCCTGCCCCCAATCCCTCCCAATATCAGAGTCTTTTCCAATGAGTCAACTCTTAGCATGAGGTGGCCAAAGTACTGGAGCTTCAGCTTTAGCATCATTCCTTCCAAAGAAATCCCAGGGCCGATCTCCTTCAGAATGGACTGGTTGGATCTTCCTGCAGTCCAAGGGACTCTCAAGAGTCTTCTCCAACACCACAGTTCAAAAGCTGATTTTCTATTCTAGGCTGACTAGTGAGAAACAGAAATAAAGAGGAGGGAAGTAGTGGGAGATTCAGCAGATGAGTGTATCAACTGTTTATTTTTAAATGTCCAGGACTAGAAACCTGAAATGGCGCTATTTGCAGCCTCTACTACTGGAAATGTAGCTCAGCTGATAAAGAATCCATCTGCAATGCAGGAGACCCTGGTATGATTCCTGGGTTAGTAAGACCCCCTGGAGAAGGGAACGGCTACCCACTTCAGTATTCTTGCCTGGAGAATTCCATAGACAGAGGAGCCTGGTGGGCTACAATCCACGGGGTCACAAAGAGTCAGACACAACTGAGCCACTTTCACTTTCGCTACTGGAAATAGACTGACTGCCATGTTCCATGTCTCACTGGGACAATGGTAGCAAAACTGGGTTTAGAGCTCAAGTCTCCCAAGTCTTTCTGTGACTTCCTATTACACTGCCTATTACATCCTAGATGTGCAGTTACCCTGCAGAGAATAGAGATGAAGGAGGATCTAGGAAACACTTGATTTTCAAACTCTTTGGTATATCTTTCCTCACCTAAACAAGATGTGCTTCCCACAGGATCTAAATCCCTTGTTTTCATGTAGCAGCAACTGCTTCATCATACTGCAGCTGACACTGTACTTGTCTAGCTCTTCAGCCACACCATAAGCCCCTTGAGGGTTTGGGGGGCAGAGATATATTTTGCCTATCCAGAGCTCAGCACAGTGTTTAGCATATAATAGGAATTCAATAGTTGTTGAATTAGTGAATTGATTCTTCATTTTGTATAGCTACAGAGAGGTTCAATTTGTGTAGCTACAGAGAGCTATGACCAACAGGTGACAGCTTCAAGAGGAGCTTATTTCAGGAAAGATCAAGAAAGATCTTTTAATCTTTCCAATACAGGAAATGATCATTTGAACCAGAGCTTCTCAGAGTGGGAGAGGCAAAGTGAGACGTGAATTCTCTTTTACCAGAAGCCTGCAAACAGAGACTGGATAACCATCTATCCAGTTTGCTGGAAAGAAGGTATCTGCTTTGGGTGGTCTCCAATTTAGTGATTCTGTGATTCTATTCCATTCCAGGTCCCAAGCCTCATCATTTTTCTAAGACAAGAATCTCTAGTGCCATCTTCCTGTAACCTGGGGTACTTTGTAAAGGCCCATCCTTGCCTAAGCCTACTAATGAACTTGCTGCCCTTATTTAGTATTGAGGCTCTGCAATTAATACCCAAACAACAACAACAACAAAAAGTAACTGAAACCCTATTCAGTTTATCAATTGAGGTGTCAGGTTGGGAAGCCACTAAATCTTGCACAATTAATTTGATTTGAGCTAGAAGAATGACAGTTGGTCACACCGCATCAGAGGCGCAATGCAGACACAATAACCAGAGGCTCAGCATGCACAGCGGAAGAAAATACAGACCAGCCAAATCTGAAACTTATCAGAGCCTTACAGACCACCTGAACTAAGATCCTCATACATAGGAAAGGAGGTGTTGATAATCACACAGCCAGTGCCTGGTAGAACTGGCACAAAATCCCGCTGATTACAAGGCCAGAGTTCTTTTCATTACCCGGTGCTGTGAAGCCCACTATAATATAACACTTAATTATACAGGTTCAGAAATACAAGTCAAAGCAGATCCCGGTGTAATAATAGATGCTAAAACTACATATGGGAAAAGCATGCTATAACATGGTTAACTTATGATGTAAATAAATTATAAAGGGATTGATTGCACTGTATTTTTCCCATCAAGGACTGAGCTGTGCTCCAGTATCGTGTAGCTCACTTGTGCTGTAAACTCCAAAACACATTATCTCATTAAGAATCCAAACCAAATGAAAGACATGGGGCATCAGGGTAGATAAGAAAGACAGAGTACATAAGCACCAGGCTTCGAATATACTAGCTTATTTAGACTGACCAACTACACAACAAAGTAGTTATAATTATTTCTATTTTTAAAGATGAGACTGGGACTCAGAGACATCACCAGCTTAACCTCTGGTCTTGCTACTAGTCAATAATAGAGTCAGGATTCAAATTCACATTTATTTGGCTCTCAAGCCCAGGCTCCATCCCAAAGGATCAGGACACCCCAGTCACCCATGACTTTGTAAAGGAGTTTGACTTAAATAAATAACTTTCCCACTTTTGGACTTAGATCATCTCTGAGTTGACTCATTGGAAAAGACTTTGATGCTGAGAGCGACTGAGGGCAGGAGAAGAAGGGGACGACCGAGGATGAGATGGCTGGATGGCATCACTGACTCGATGGACGTGAGTCTGAGTGAACTCCAGGAGTTGGTGATGGACAGGGAGGCCTGGGGTGCTGTGATTCATGGGGTCACAAAGAGTCGGACACTTCTAGTTCCAGAAGTTCTCTGATACAACCTCCAATGTTCAAGATTCAAAAGAAGTTCTTATATATATTCTACCCCAAAATAAACAATGTATCACATAAGCATGCACAATAACCAAGACATCTAGATTAATTTCTTTTCTATATCCTGCAGGGACGCATTTAGCTAAGTTTATCTGAAAGCTGGCACCAATAGAGGGTCTTCAGTAGAGAAGCAACATGTTCACAGTTTCTTTATGTGCATGATGGGCAAGCTTAAATGAAACATCTACCCTGTGCAGAACTTTGGAAGCTGCTGCAGCTTACATAGACATCATCATAAATGCAGGCTGGAGTCAGCTAGTATTGAAAGACAGAGGCCATCAAATGGATGGAGAACATCTCAATTCCATACATTAAGGCCCAAGACTGTTCCTCTACTTTTGGTCAAACTTATTTTGGGGGGCATGTATTTATTTATTTCTCTATGACTGTGCTAGGTCTTCATTGATATGCTCCGCCTTTCTCTAGTTGTGTTTAGCAGGGGCTACTCTCCAGTTGCAGTTCGCAGGCTTCTCATTGAGGTAGCTTCTCTTGTTGCAGAGAATGGGTTCTAGGGCGAGCAGGCTTCAGTAGTTATAGCCCAGGGGCTCTAGAGTGCAGACTCTGTGATTGTGGCACACAGGTTAGTTGCCACAAGCCCTGTGGAATCTTCATGGACAAGGGATTGAACCTGCATACCCTGAATTGGCAGATGGGTGCTTAACCACTAGGCAACCAGGGAAGTCCTGGTTGAACTGATCTTAGAGGATAGCCCCTGTAGAGAAAACAGCCCATCTCTTCAAGGCAGTGTAGTTTACTGAAAACATCCCAGCCTAGAGATCAGGAGACCCAGCTCTTCTGTTTACTGAGGACTTTACCAAGACAACTTCTCTTTCAAGTGAGCCTCAGTTTCTTCATTTAAAAAATTAAAAATTAACCAAGCCTACTGCATTTATTATGACATTCTATGTGTGTGTGTGTACATGTGTGTGTGAATGCAAATACTGAGTATACAAAGGTCTTGCAGATTCCAGGACACTAAAAAATTGGAAACAGATATTAATATTCTCTCTCTAGTCAAAATTTTCCCAGACTCATTGATTAATCCAACTCAAAAACAGAGATGAGATTTCTTTTGTTGGCTTTATCTTTATTTCTTCAGCATCCCCATGATAAGAAAAGTCTAGGTTTTGGTGTCATAGGGATCCNACTAAAAAATTGGAAACAGACATTAATATTCTCTCTCTAGTCAAAATTTTCCCAGACTCATTGATTAATCCAACTCAAAAACAGAGATGAGATTTCTTTTGTTGGCTTTATCTTTATTTCTTCAGCATCCCCATGATAAGAAAAGTCTAGGTTTTGGTGTCATAGGGATCCTGTGTTTCATCCCAGATAAAGCACTGGCTGGCTTTGTGGCCTCAAGGATGGTTCAGATAATCTTTCTTTTCTTCAATTTCCTCATCTGTAAAATGGGAGTAATATCACCTTGCTAATGGTGATATTTGAATTCACAATGACATATCTAAAGAGCCTAAAGCAGTGCCTGGCCCACAGTGCCTGTTTAATAAACTGTAGCAGCTACCATAATTATTTACCACCCTCTTCAAAGGACTGGTGACAAACAATGAGAAAGGAAAATTCCTCCCTCCCCTACCAGTCCCAGCCCAATGAGCCCTTCCAGCTGTGTCATTCACTGGCCATGAGGACTAGGGCATACATTCAGCACTCAACGAGCCTTGAAGCCCTTCTGCCCTTCTTTCTCCGTAGGCCACCACTTCATCATTTCTGCTGCCACCCAGCAACTGCCCAGAGGAACTGCATGGGTATCAGAAAACTAGAATTTAAAGAGATTGTTATTTGAAAATTTTATGACGCAATGAAAGGAAAACTTTGTTAAAGGGCTCATCCCTAGCAATAACACTAGACAAAGATATGAGGGATTAAATGCTGGGATCATGTCAAATTTAAAACTCTTGATATCCAAGCACATTCCCTTCAGTATGGTATGATTTCTGAAAAACCACCTGATCTTTTTCTGTTTTTGCTTCAGTATATCATTATTATTATTTTTTAAGAAGACTCAGTTAACAATTTCAAATTATAGAACTTTAGTTTTGAAAGACACCTGGAAGATTACAGACTGCTCTCTTTGCTCTCCAGATGTTTAAGGAATAGTCCAGAGAAGAGAGAATATATTCAATACTAGTGTCAGGGAGCTCATTTATGAAAAGTCAAAACTCTAATTCTACATCTATCTTTATGGCCAAAGTGTCAGTCACTCCTTAGATGCTTCTAAAAAGCAGAGTCCCCGTTTTCTGATGACATACAGAGAAGAAAATCTAAAATGCTAGAATTTACAGGCATACATCAATGAGAAACCTCTTTGGTTATTTCTCCTTCTTTAGGTTCTGCTCTCAGCTTTGCCACTGGAGGTCTGGGATACAGCCTCCTAAGACCAGAGTTTACATCTATAAAATGAGGAAGATTGAACCAGATATTCTAAATTACTTTCCAACTCCAAAAACCTATATTTCTTATCACTCTTGTATTGAATTATGATAATAGCACATTGAAAGAATTTAAATACATCATAATTAGCAGGTTCTTCTGTATCAGAAGAAACAAATCTTGAACTTTGACTTGGCCGAGTGTCCCCAAGTCCCCACCTCAAGTCATTCCTCCAGACGGATTTTCATCAAATACTACATAGCCCGGGGGATCAGCCCAGTCTGCTGAACAAGGCTCTTCTCACCTGTATTTAAGCTGGCACACATGGGTAACATTTCTTCTTTTTTATGGGATCTGTCTCAGTGGATATCCTAATGAAAAATGGCATCCAAAGTGGTAAAAACAAAACAAAAAAAATAATACATTGCTGGTGATTAAGAGATGATTCAGAAAATCATGAGGAGAGTCACAGCATGTGACCTTGATCCCACATGCTGTTAAGAAGACTGTGTGTTTAAGATGGATCCTGATAGGAGGACCAAAAACAGTGAACCTTGACCTGGAACCTCAGAGTGATAGCCTTTTTATTTGTGTTTGTGTTTATACCTTGTTTTTTGCTACGTGTTTTCCTTTGTGTTTTGTTCTGAGTGCTNCACAGCATGTGACCTTGATCCCACATGCTGTTAAGAAGACTGTGTGTTTAAGATGGATCCTGATAGGAGGACCAAAAACAGTGAACCTTGACCTGGAACCTCAGAGTGATAGCCTTTTTATTTGTGTTTGTGTTTATACCTTGTTTTTTGCTACGTGTTTTCCTTTGTGTTTTGTTCTGAGTGCTTAAAAAAACTAAGGATGTTAATGAAGAATTCCTAAAGACAGATGACTCCCCCCAAAAGTTATAAGATTTAATTGCTGAATCCTAATAGTCTCATTCAGTGAAAATGGAAAGAAAATGCATAAAATAAAAGGATTCTCCCCATAGAGAGATCTTAGGAGAAGACCATAGGAAAAAAAATTGGTGGGGCCTGAAAAACCAACATTCACACATTGATTATGAGTAGCAAGATCAAAGTCAAGAATGTCTTATGTCTGAAAGATCCAAATTCTCTAGCTTCCCAGACTCTGCAGTTGGATTCCAGAAAGAACCAAGCTCTTTTTCAGAGAATTGATTTTTTTTTTTTTTTAAAGCCAAATCCCTAACTCAGATTCTGTTTGTGCTTCATATTTCTGCCATTATGACACTGAGGACCAGAAGTATTTCCCTCGAAGAAATGCAGTGTCTATAACACTGATAGGTTTTCTTGTTCGCTGAGCAAAAGAGTTTAGAGAACCTCAGGCTGGATGCCCCACACTAAATGTGTAGTGAATACAGTGTAAGTTTTGAGATGGTTCTCAAACATTTCCCAGAAGGGATGGGATCCTGCCCTCTGCAGGAATTACTAGGCAATAACTTCCTAAGGAGGTATTTCTCATTTAAATATAACCTCCTGGCAACCAAATATTTATCTAGAAGAAATTGGGAGTGGCCTTATCCAATCAGGCACCTGGGTTCAGTCCATTTCTCAAAAATAACAGTATTGTGGCATTTGGGGAACGCCTTCTCCCGGAAGTTTGCCAAGAAATAGTTCAGCAAAACCCCACCATCCACCCATCCTTGTCAACACGCCTCCCAGGGCATTATGAGTGAGTGGACAGCACCGCACCCAAGATCAAATCCAGAGCATTCTTGGCATAGGTCCCCAAAGGCAAAGTCAAGAGCATGTGTGACAAAATCCTTGTCTGCTGCCCAGTTCATCATAGTAAGCAATGTAACTTGATACTTGCTGAGGACAGTAGGTCCAGAAACCCCAAGCAATTCTGCTTTCAGACTTCATCTCCATTTAAGTAAATCTCAAGTGACTTTGCTCCACTGGAGTCTGAAGCCACTAATCAGTGTTGCCTACAGAGCATGGTACTCAGATTCTCATTTAAGACTTCTCCTTTCCACACCTAGGCCAAGCATCCAACACCTCTCACCAGGACTGAGTCAAAGATCTGATCATACGTTTTTCAGTGTTCCAATCCATCCCACACACCACTACCTGATCTGGCCATGTACTCACCATTCACTGAGTACACAGTGATGTGCCTGCCACACTAATGTTCCACAGGCTGTAGAGACACAGATATGCAGAAAACCTCTCCTGTAATGAAAGCATTTTGACTCTGACTAGCCAATCAAAGAGGAGAAGGCAAGGACACCCCACTCTAGTACTCTTGCCTGGAAAATCCCATGGATGGAGGAGCCTGGTGGGCTGCCGTCCATGGGGTCGCAAAGAGTCGGATGTGGCTGAGTGACTTCACTTTCACTTTTCACTTTCATGCATTGAGAAGGAAATGGCAACCCACTCCAGTGTTCTTGCCTGGAGAATCCCAGGGGCGGCGGAGGCTGGTGGGCTGCCGTCTATGGGGTCGCACAGAATCAGACACGACTGAAGTGACTTAGCAGCAGCAGCAGCAACAGCCAATCAAAGGGCTTCCCTGGTGGCTCAGAGGGAAAAGCATCTGCCTGCAATTCAGGAGACCCAGATTTAATCCCTGGGTCAGGAAGATTCCCTGGAGAAGAAAATGGCAACCCACTCCAGTACTCTTGCCTGGAAAATCCCATTTCTCCTTTCCCCTTCCTTTCTCCCACCTCTCTCCTTACCCTTCAGCCACCCAAGAGATTAGTCATGGTTTCTGAAACAATGTTTTAGACTTTTGCATCATCATGCCTTTTGATAATACTCTCCCCCCAGTCTATAAGGCACTGTTCTCTAACCAAATTCATCTGTCTCTTGAGCAAAAATTACTAACCTTAAAGAAAAAAAAAAAAAAAGCCTTAGAATTGCTTCAATAATACATTGCTTCTGTCTTTCACTTAGGGTTTATTGTGTCAAGTGTTCTGTGAAAATTAGTTTTCTATATAATTACTCTTCCTGTTCCTAGTTAGAGCTCAGGCCATCTGAGGGCAAGACCAAAATATAATTCATCTTTCTTACCCTACAAAGACTACTAGGCACTGTCTATCATTTGTTGAATCATCACATTAAAAATACTACAGTTAAAGCTTGTTTCCTGAATCTAGGTGTAGCAATATCTAAATTACATGAAAGAGGAGGGGAAAAAAATGCAAGGGAAACACATAAAGTCTGTGTGTGAGTGCTACCTCACTTCAGCCATGTCAGACTTTTTGAGATTCCATGGACTATAGTCTGCCAGGCTCCTCTGCCCATGGGATTTTCCAGGCCAGAACACTGGAGTGGGTTGCCATNGTAGCAATATCTAAATTACATGAAAGAGGAGGGGAAAAAAATGCAAGGGAAACACATAAAGTCTGTGTGTGAGTGCTACCTCACTTCAGCCATGTCAGACTTTTTGAGATTCCATGGACTATAGTCTGCCAGGCTCCTCTGCCCATGGGATTTTCCAGGCCAGAACACTGGAGTGGGTTGCCATGCTCCCCTCCAGGGGATCTCCTCTAAGGATCTGTCTCCTGCATTGGCAGGTGGGTTCTTTACCACTAAGGCCATCTGGAAAGCCCACAAAGTCTATAACTATGTTTAATAACAGAAATGACTTTTTAACTAAAAAGTCAAAGACTATTAATTACTTAATTATCTTAATTATAATTCAGGTTTTATGTTAAAACTGGTTTCCTCAACCTGTTGCCTCATTACCAAATGGTATTATAAAAATTATAATACTAGGTGTTTCAGGTGACCAGGCATTGCATTTAAGGTCACTTCTCTATGCAAACCTGTAGAGCCATCCCTTCTTATACATGCCTCCTGCTTGGTTTGAATTGGGGGCAGGTGGCCGGGGGTACTGTCTTATTCCTGAGTAAGTAAAGTAAGTGAGTAAAGTAGCTCAGTCGTGTCCGACTCTTTGTGACCCCGTGGACTGTAGCCCGCCAGGCTCCTCTGTCCATGGAATTCTCCAGGCAAGAATACTGGAGTGAGTTGCCATTTCTTTCTCCAGGGGATCTTCCCAACCCAGGGATCGAACCCGGGTCTCCTGCATTGCAGGCAGACACTTTATCCTCTGAGCCACCTGAATCACCTGTTAACAAGGCTTAGATGTCTTCAAACCAACTCATCAAGTTCCTATTTCCATCAGAAAACAGGTTCCAAGTCTTCATTCGTTTGCCATGAAGTAACAGGCCCTAAGTAAAGTAAATGATCATCGGTTCTTTCCTGTGAAATTTACAGCATAGACCCGCAGCCCTAACTGCCCCACTCAGTGACTCAGTAGCTTTTCAGGGAGTAGCTATCTATTGTTGTTGTGCTCAGTTGCATGTGATTATTTGTGTCTCCATGGGTTGTAGCCCGCCAGGCTCCTGTGTCCATGGAATTTTCCAGACAAGAATACTGGAGTGAGTTTCCGTTTCCTTCTCCAGGATTTATTCCCAACCCAGGGATTGAACATGCATGTCTTGCATCTCTTGCATTGCCAGGCAGATTCTTTACCACTGCACCACCTGGGAAGCTCCTAGCTATCTGTTAGCATTTTGCAGTACTATAAAACATGTATAGAGAGTGTTATCTTCCTAATAGAAAACAAAAAAGTTGGAAAGCAAAAGGAAACTAATATGTTTGGAGCATCTATAACAGTCACCAGCTTGGCTCTTCTCAATGTTTTCATTTAATTGTCTATAGGGTGGATTTTATTAACTCCAAAATATGAACTACATGTCTGCATCTAGGGAGTTTGGACTAAGAGAAGATCAAGGGGGTAAAAAGAGGAGAAAGAAGAAGAATATGTCAGTCAAAGCTAGAAAAATTGTATCAAACACCCACTCTTGCCTATTTTCTCTCTGCAGTTTTCATCTTTCCCGAGGGTCTGCAAAATAAATGCACAAAAGTTCAAGTTCTGCCACCAGTGTTAAACTTTCCCAAAACAAAAACTGTCAATGGTCACAATGTTCCTTCACTGTCTACAAGTTCTTATTGTTCTCATTTCACATCAGAAACGATGGAAAGATAGTTATAAAATTACTGGCCCACAAGATGGCAGAGACCTTGAAGATCATCTGATTTTACCCGTCATGTTACGTAGGGGTAAAATAAGGCTCTGGAAGAGGGAACAACTTTCTTTCAAGGACACACAGAACAATGAAGACAAAATAGGGATAAGAATTTAGACTTTCTCATTCCCAGCCCAGTAAAATCTCCATGTTGCGTTTCTAAATAGTCGCATTCATTTGACAGATTGACAAATGGCAAGTGCCCTTTATTTTCAGAGTGAATGAGCTAAAAAGAGCACGCCCCATTTTCCACCCTACCTCTCCATGCCTACATCCACTCCATCCACCTCTCAACACTCTTAACCTAAAACCCTCCTCGAGAACTCACGTGAACTCCACAGGCCTCTTAGTTTGAGGTCAAATGCCATAGCATCAAGAGTCACATCTGATCTTATCCCCCAAATCTGTTTCCATCATCGCTAGTAAATCCTTGTGTTTATATAATACCTTTCCCCAAAAAGTCTCGGGTGATTTATGAACATTATCACATCACACATTAAGTAATTATCCTAAGAGATAAGTGAACAGTTTGATTCATTTTATACACTTGAATCAGAACCATTTCCCAGCAGTACCAGAAACAGTCCCACAGTTTAGAGCAAGGGCTTTCAAACTAGTTTTAACTCTGAACCTCTCTAGGGAATGCCTACCAATGCAAGTGGCAGATACCAGTTGAATTACTCTAACTCTTCCAAATGCCATAAGCTCATCAGCATCTAAATTTGAAACTCAACTCCACAGTGGTGTCCCTTGGGCCCTCTTGTTGCCTAGTTTATAGTTCCACAGAGGTACCAGGCTCTGTCTGTCTCTTTCCTTTACATGAACTATTCTCTCCCTGGACCACGCTCTGTAACCTCCTTCACCTTGTCGCCTTCAGTCCCAGTTTCAGAAGCCCTTCCTCAGAGAAGCCTTCCTTCATCTTTACCCTCCCATTTAGATCTAAATCCTCTAATAAAGGCCCTGATCACCTTCATGTGGAAGGCTGCCTGTTCAACAGCCTCCAGCGTCCACCTCTTGACCTGCTTGCCCTCAGGTGACAGCCACCACTTGAGTCTGAGCTGGACTTAGTGACTTGCTTCCATTGAATACAACATGGTGACGAACTGTCCCTTCCACGATTAGATTACCTAAACACGGCAGCATCTGTCTTGCTCAGTTTCTAATGTTCTTTCTCACTCTTTCCTTGTTCCCTGTAAGGAAGACCAGCAGCCATGTAAGCTGTCAGTAGTCTTAGAGAAAGGCTCACATGGCGGGACCCATCTCTCTGGCCATCCGCCAGTGAGGACTTGAGCCTGCGGACAACCACTCGAGTGAGCTTGAGATGCCATGGCCCCAGTGATCTGAACCACAGGACCCAGCTAAGGCACACCCATACTCCTGACCCAGAAGCAGAGAAATAATACGTGATTTTTATGCAATGCTACCAAGTTTTGAGGTGCGTTGTTACACATCAGTCTATAATTCACACAACCCATATATCTCTTCTTCAAAGCATTTTCACTCGTAATTTTCTATGTATCAGTATGATGATTTTACTGTCCCCTTGACTGTGAACTCCATGAAGGCAGAAACTCTCTCTTTAACACAAGGGCATCACAGTGCCCAGCCTAGCAACAGGTAATGCCAAGTACTCAGTAAATGTCAATGGTGCAAACAGTTTGTTCCAACCATCGACTTTTCCCTGCTTGAGTAGCCAAGCAGCCGCCCTAGATAATAAACATGAAGAGTGTTTTCCAATTGCAGACTCACAGCCCTTCCCTCTCTCCCCCTCCTATACCAAGAACACCCAATTCGTCCGTCACATGCCAGATTCTACTGCAGCCAAGTCTTCACACCCATGCCCTCCTTTTCACATCCACTGGCCCAGTTCAGGTTATTGTAATTTCCCAACTCTACCCTCAGAGAATCTGAGCATCTCTCCCTTAGCCGGCCCCCTTTCCCAGTTTCATCTCTTCCAAACCGCCTCTTATATTGTTGCTCCCCTCTTAACTTCCCAAAGAAATATGCCAATCATTTTACCTCTTCTCCTAAAAGCTTCATCATCTCAGATCTTAAGATGACTAAAATCTAAACACCTCATATTAAAAATATCAGATAATATCACTAACATGTGGAATCCTTAAAAAGGGGGGGTGGGTACAAATGAACTTATTTACAAAACAGAATTAGAGTCACAGATGTAGAAAACAAATTTATGATTCAGGGGTAAGAGGGGGAGGAATAAGTTGGGAGATTGGGGTTGACATATAATATACATATATATGTGTGTGTGTGTGTGTGTGTGTGTGTGTATACTGTGTGATGCTAAATCGCTTCAATCATGTCTGACTCTTTGCAATCCTATGGACTGTAGCCCACCAGACTTTCTGTCCATGGAATTCTTCAGGCAAGAATACTGGAGTGGGTTGCCATTTCCCTCTCCAGAGGCTCTTCCTGACCTAGGGACTGAATCTTTGTCTTTTTCATCTCCTTGCATTGGCAGGCAGTTTCCTTACCTGGGAAGACCACCATATTTGCACTGCTGCTGCTGCTAAGTCGCTTCAGTCGTGTCCGACTCTGTGCGACCCCAGAGACAGCAGCCCACCAGGCTCCCCCGTCCCTGGGATTCTCCAGACAAGAACACTGGAGTGGGTTGCCATTTCCTTCTCCAATGCAGGAAGGTGAAAAGTGAAAGAGAAGTTGCTCAGTCATGTTTGACTCTTAGCGACCCCATGGATTGCAGCCCACCAGGCTCCTCCGTCCATGGGATTTTCCAGGCAAGACTGCTACTATATATAAAATAGATAACTAATAACAACCTGCTGTATAGTAAAGGCGACTCCACTCGATACTCTGTAATAGCCTATAAGGGAAAAGAATTTAAAAAATGAATATATGCATGCTGCTGCTGCTGCTAAGTAGCTTCAGTCGTGTCCAACTCTGTGCGACCTCATAGACAGTAGCCCACTAGGCTCCCCCGTCCCTGGGATTCTCCAGGCAAGAACACTGGAGTGGGTTGCCATTTCCTTCTCCAATGCATGAAAGTGAAAAGTGAAAGTGAAGCCGCTCAGTCGTGCCCGACTTCGCGACCCCATGGGCTGCAGCCTACCAGGCTCCTCTGCCCATGGGATTTTCCAGGCCAAGAGCACTGGAGTAGGGTGCCATTGCCTTCTCCGGAATATATGCATATGTATAACTATTTTACTTTGCTGTACACATGAAACTAATATAGCCTTGTAAATCAACTATACTCCAACAAAAAAATTTTTTAATAAAAATAAACATTTCATATCATTATCCAAAACCATTAGGAAATTTCCACTGTACCTTCTTAACAGCTGGAACCCTGCCCCACAGAAGACCTGGCGAGATCACGCTAGTTGGGAATCTGTCTGCTGATGCCTGGACAACTTCTCACTCTCTCTCTGCCCAAATTCTGCTCATCTTATAAAGACCTAATCAGATTCCACCTTCCCTCTAAGACCTTCCCATATCTCCCAGGAGAAATTCTCTCCCCTTCTCCTGTGCCCACGGCAGTACTGGCTTTTCACTGGAGCACTAATCAAAGCCTGGTTAAAACATTAGCGCGTATGTGTGTCTGCCGTCCCATGAGATCATAAACATCCTGGGGACAGAATCCAGGTCTTGTCACCTTGTCATCACGCCTGCCACGTGGCCGGAGCTCAGAAAGGACTTGCTGAATGTAATCGAATTACTACTTGGAAAGAACATACATTTAGGGAGCCACTTTTTATTTTCAAACTGCTACTGGGAGGGCAGATGATTAAATCAGTGACTTTTTCTTTTTTTTTTTAAGCAAAGAGACCACAAACCACCTTTGAAGCCAAGAAAAAGATGTGATTGGAGGGAAATGAATCGCTATGTTTAATCCTCCACTGAGTTTGGATAAACAACAAAGTGCCAGCTTCTACCAGATCATTTCTTTTTAATTAAAAGTTAACCAGATTCTTTTGGAGCACTCAGTTTTCTGGTCAAGTCAACAAAAAGCTACCAGTGCCATCCACTCCCTCTCTTCCCCTGTCCTCCACCCCCACTCCTAGAGTCAGGCAACCCTTGGGGGCAGCAAACACTTCAGCTGTTTGCTCTGCGCTCATAATTAGATTGTCTAGACAGGAGATGTTGCTGGAGCAATAGGAAACTATTTCACAAGGTGTTCTGCAGAACCACACTTATAACAGTGATTAGGATGCACTGACAGACGCGAAGCCAGCAGAATCGGCCTGGGCCACGAGCCGGCTTCCCCCAGAGCAGAGGAGAGGCCCTTTGAAGCCCTTGTCTGAGAAAGAGATGCCAAATTAGGACCCTGGGGGCATGGAGCGGCTCACTGGTCTTTGGCTCCAAAGGAGCAAGACTGAGGTGATGGGGTAACGTCTGGAATGCCCTCCTCTCTCCTGCTATACTAAGTCAACAGTGGGCAGCTCCCAGCCCTTGTTTTCACAGCATCTCTGCAGACAGTATGAGGGGTGACCACATCCAGCAATTCCCAGCACAATGCAAATTTTAAGCAGCACAGAGAAATAAATGTACAATGCCTACTCTTGCAAAGAGGCATTTCTTGGCCTAACTGTCCCCCTCAGGTTTTGTTGGCATGTCAATGTGACAGCAATAATATTTTCTAGCAGAAAATCTTTTGGAGACATTTTTCATAGGAGTAATTGATTAGGTAAAATCATTCAGCCCTCTAAGATGAATGACTTTGGGAAAATTGCTTCATCCATAGAATGCCACAAAAACACAGGATTTCAAGACCAAAAGGAAAAAAAGAGCCAACATTTTTTCAGAGATTTAGGAACAAATTGAGAGTTTGGGGTTAATATATACACAGTGTGATGGCGATTTAGTCGCTAAGTCGTGTCCGACTCTTGCGACCCCATGGACTTTTGAGCTTCCAGGCTCCCAGGCTCCTCTGTCCATGGGATTCTCCAGGCAAGAATCCTGGAATGGGTTGCCATTTCCTTCTCCAGGGGATCTTCCTGACCCATGGATCAAACTCAGGTCTACTGCACTGCAGGAAGATTCTCTACTGACTGAGCTATGAGGGAAGCCCTCATGTATACAGTACTATATACAAAATAGATAAGCAATAAGGACCTACTATATAGCACAGGTCACTATAGTCAGTGTCTGTAAAAACCTATAAGTGAAAATCACCTGAAAAAGAATATGTGTGTGTGTGTGTGAGTGTGTGTGAATATGTGTGTGTGTGTGTGTGTGTG
>SJYA01000115.1:719659-811552 GCA_006410615.1 Neotragus moschatus
ATATATATATATATATATATATGAATCACTTTGATATATACCTGAAACTAACACAACATTGAAAATCATTTTTAAAAAAATCTGAAACATTTGTAAGTGAGGAAACTGAAATTTAGCAAGGGGAAGAGACATCTTTGACCAAGAAAGTAGATCAGGACCCAGATCCCTGAATCCTAAACCAGTGTCCTTCTCACAAACTTATTATAGAAGCTTGCATCCTTCAAGTGCTTATTACACATCACATATTTTTCTAAACATTTTATATGTATTATCTCATTTAATCCTTAACACAGACTGAGATACTATTACCCTCACCAATTTCCAAGTGAAGAGACTGAGGCACAGATTGTAGTGTGACTTGTTCTAGGCCACCCAGAGCAGATTTGGCTCCCAGGTAGCCTGACTCCAGAACCCGCTTCTCTAAGCCCTCAGTTCAATTCAGTCACTCAGTCTTGTCTGACTCTTTGTGACCCCGTGAATTGCAGCACGCCAGGCCTCCCTGTCCATCACCAGCTCCCAGAGTTGACTGAGACTTAAGTCCATCGAATTGATGATGCCATCCAGCCNTCCCAGGTAGCCTGACTCCAGAACCCGCTTCTCTAAGCCCTCAGTTCAATTCAGTCACTCAGTCTTGTCTGACTCTTTGTGACCCCGTGAATTGCAGCACGCCAGGCCTCCCTGTCCATCACCAGCTCCCAGAGTTGACTGAGACTTAAGTCCATCGAATTGATGATGCCATCCAGCCATCTCATCCTCTGTTGTCCCCTTCTCCTCCTGCCCCCAATCCCTCCCAGCATCTGAGTCTTTTCCAGTGAATCAACTCTTCATATGAGGTGGCCAAAGTACTGGAGTTTCAGCTTTAGCATCATTCCTTCCAAAGAACACCCAGTCCTTTAGAATGGACTGGTTGGATCTTCTTGCAGTCCAAGGGATTCTAAGCCCTAGGCGATCTAAACTCTTAACTCCTCATTACAGACTTCAGATAGGAATAAAAGTCATGACATGGAGGCCATTTATTCACAAAAACTACAGTGCATTTGATAGCCAGTAGGAATTACCTGCATGACAAAGGATTTGAGATTAGAGGATCGCATGTTTCAGACCTTGCCATGGGCTTCCCAGGTGGTGCTAGTGGTAAAGAACCTGCCTGCCCATGCAGGAGATGTAAGATGTGGGTTCAATGCCTGGGTCAGGAAGATCCCCTCTAGAAGAGCATGGCAGCTCACTCCAGTATTCCTTTGTGGAGGATCCCATGGACAGAGGATTCTGGAAGGCTACAGTCCAGAGGGTCCCACCAAGTTGAACAGAACTGAAGCAACTAAGCACACACACACACACACACACACACACACACACACACACACACCATGTACCTACATATTAACATACAAGTCACTTGACCCCTCAGTTTCCTCATCATTATCTCTTGTGGGCATATTTTTTTAAATGGGAGCGTTAGCAAGTAAATGTGGATTTTTAAAACTCTTTTAGTAACGATTATTTTAATACTTTACAATTTACAAAACACTTTCACATCCACCATTTAAATCTATAGTGACCTATGAGTTAGGACTGACATGGAGTTTTATAACTGACTTCTTATAGGTCAGAAATTGAGAACCCAGGAATTAGAGTGAGTTGTCTAAATTCAGACAGTAAGAAAATCGGTGCAGTTAAGACTGGTTATGGTTTAACCTTATGGCTAATTTCATAGAAATGAAGTCTTCCTCTCCGTCCTTCACTTTTCTAACAGGTTACAGACACAAGATTATGAAAATTAAATTTTAATTGAAATCTGGGAATGAATCCAATTATGATAGAAATAAGATTTAGTGTTCTCATCTCAGATAAGAGACAATAAGTTCTGTACTAGTACAAGGAGCTATGTACTAGCAACTGGCTAAGGCAGTTAGCCTGTAAGATAAGCCAGGCCTTTTGCCATTTCCTGGTTTTCTGTCTGATGAATGCTCTAATCTAAAGAATATCTTCCTTCATCTCACACATAAATGATCTTTAGCCTCTAGTTGTCTCTTCCCATCACCCTCTCACTTCACATTAAGCCAAAGGCAAAACAGTGACTAAAACAAAACAACTCTGTTTTGTAAGCACCAGTATAAGGGATATGCTGGCACACGTTCTGCTGAGTTCCAAAAGACCTCTCTGTGGCTTACGAGAAGAAGCTATATTAACAAGCGTGGCTGTCTTCACCCAGAGGAATAGACAGGAGGAAAGGAAAAGAGAGAAGCTAAAAAATACAGAGGCAAGATCAAAGGGAGAGAAACGGGAGGAAAGAGAAGGCAGGGGATAGAAGGGGAAGGGAGGAACCGGGAGGGGAGGAGAGAAAAAAAGGGATCAAACATTATTTGTTAAAGAAAGGAACACTGAACGGGAAGTTGGAAGAATTGATTTTGAAACCCAACTCTAATATTAAATAGTTGCTTGTGCCCGAATCTCTGCTTACCTCTCCTGGTCTCACTTCTCTCATCTCTAAAATGTATTCAGTTTGTATTATTTATTCTTGGTGTTGAAGGTCAAATGGCACAGGGGAGGTAAGAGCTCTTGGTAAATAAACAATGTCAGTATTACCATCTACATTCTTCTCCAGGGGATCTTCCCAACCCAGGGATCAAATCTGGGTCTCTTGCATTGCAGGCAAATTCTTTACTATCTGAGTCACCGGGGAAGCCCACTAATGTTAAGTTATTTGCATTTTCTTATAACAAAACAAAACAGGCTTTCCTCTGGAGCCAGTTTAAGATTATTTAGCAGCTGATTTTCTCTTGCTTCTTCCTCCTTTTCCTGCCAGCTACTGGATGACCTCTGACTTAAATTAGTGACAATGTCCAATCAAGAAGGGCCAATTGACTTGGAAATAAAGTTAACAATCAAATTAATCTGCTCAGTTCCATTCTAACAAAAACTTGTATCTGGGGAAAAAAATCAGAACTTGTTAACACCTGATATCTCTGAGGCATATTGTAAAGTAATTCTAAACTATCGCATTAGAACTCTGCAATAAAGCTATTAATGAAGCAAAATGACAATATGAATGACTTTTTGATACATGAGGAAACAAAGTTAATCGTTGTAAAATCAGAACTGAAATCCAGCACTCTACCCCTAGTCCAGAACTCTACCATGGATGTTTGCTAAAAAACAGCAGAACTTTAAAAACCATCCCTTCATCACACTGTTTCTACCCCAGGGTCCCAGAGGAAGACCTTTAACTTTTAACAACATGCCAGCTGCTGGCACAAGCTTTCTTACTGTAACCCCAGAATGAAAATCTGAATAAAACTGCACAAATTAATTAAGAAGGCTGGAATTACACCAACTTTCTATAGTAATAATTGGTGCCTCGTAGGAAATCAAATAAAACATGCCATAAAAAATGAAATTTGTCTGAGAAGACTAATGAAGGAAGGGAGGTAAAAGATGAGAGAATGTGAGACGAGTATGAATATGTAGATGTCTTACGTTTCACATGGAGATTTAGTGTACACTGATGAAGACGGCATATCAAGTAGAAGCGCACTTCTTATATAAACATAATATAGCTAATAATGGTAATTTTAAGCAACTTTAAAAAGGAATGGTAGATATTGAAATCATACAGAGTCTGTTCTTTTGTCACTGTGGAATTATGTTAGAGATCAATATAAAAAGATATCTTAAAATGACCATCAAATTCTTGCACCTGGTCTTATGAACTGGATATGTTTCAATGTCTCCTAGTTTATAGTCTATGGGATCTTGAATAGAATCTTTATCCTACTGAGGTGTGAAAATTGTATAAATCTTAACTATATTGCATTGGTTCATAGTGCTTTTCAGGTCTACTACATCCTTTGACTTTTCTGTATATTCATCCTATTAATTTTGGAGAGTTTGATATTGAAACTTCAACTAAAAATCTTAATTCTTCTAGTTAAAAAAGTAATTGTAATATATAGTGGAACTACATGTGCCTTGTTCTGTATTTTCCAGGTCTCTTGTAAACGTGTTAGCATATTTTCATAATTTAAAAAGCATTTGTAAAAAAAATTATAGGGATGAGTTTATTATTGAGAAGCAAAGAGATAATATTCAAAAAAGATAGAATTAATAATGCTAGAAGTTATAGTCACTAGTAGAAAAAAGCTATAAACTTTCTTGCTTAAAGAAAAATACACTCAATGGAAAGCAAAGGAAATGCAGAAAATACAGCAATATATTTAGAAAAATACAATAATAGAAAAATCAAGATGGCAGAACTAAGACTGTAATGATCATATTAATATGTACAAATGGGTTAATCTTACCAATTGAAAGAAAAGACCCTCAGGTTGGATAACAAAGTAAAATTTAATTATATGCTGCATACAAGAACACATCAAAAAATAAACCCCAAAAATTTAAAGTAAAAATCAGGCAGAAATATATGAAGCAAATTCAAACAAAATGGTCATAAGCTTTACTATACTCAGCAGACAAGATCAAAAACAAGGAAAAAATTAAAAGAAATAAATTTTATAATGAAAAGATTGTAATCTAAAATAAGGATTCAACATCTGTAAATGGTCCTACATCGAACAAGACAACACAAACATTCATAATATAAAAACACAAAGTAAAAAAACAAAAAAGGAGAATTGTAATTAAGGAAAATTTAATTCCTCTCTCAGTCTATGGCAGAACAAGTGGCCAAAAAATTTGACTAATAAATAATAGGCAAAGACAAACAAAACACAAATAGTATAATGATAATGGATATATAAGAGCAATTTATCAAATTCTACACACAAAAAAAGCAGAGGCTGCACACTCAAGTATTCATGAAATGTTAATATAAATTAAGTATTGAAATGTAAAAATTTTTACTAAATCCCAAAGAGTAGAAATAATAGAGAAGACATTTTCTAAACAGTGTAATGAAACTAGGAATTTATAGCATAACTCAAGGGAGTAGGCACATGACAGTCAAATTTCTGAAAGTTAAAGATGAAGGAAACATTTGAAAGCATTTAGAGAATAGATAGACCAAGAGCAGCTCAAATGATTGTGGACTTCTCTTCGGAAATTATGGAGGCCAGAAAACAGTGGGACATCTTAAGAATGTTGAAAGAAAAAATGTCAAGTTGGAATCTTCTAACTAAAGAAAATACTCCTTAAGAATAAAGGCTAAACAAAGATTCTCCCCACCCCTCAAAAATTATGAATATTTTTCATAGTAAATTACGTTACAAAGAAATGCTAAAAAGTGATTTTTCTGAGTTTGAAATTCAATAAAAGTAATATGCATGAGAACTGCAACATAAAAGGCAATGAGGAGGGGATGAAGAAATTAAAAATAGAAGAGGGAGACTGAAAACAAGTTAAAGTAGCCTTAACTTCAATCATATCAGAATTCCATAAAATGTGAAGGGACTAAACACTCAAATTAAAAGGCAGAGACTATCAGAACAGATTAAAGTATGACCCAGTTTTGTGATCTCAAAAAGAACAGCATTCTAAATATGAAGAGAGAAAGAAAATAAATGAAAAAAATATATACTAAACAAAAGTAAGTATAAAATGATAGTGTCAGTAATAATAAGAGATTAAAGTAGAGTACTAGAAAGAATATTGTCAGAGATAGAAAATAACATTTCATAATTAAAACTGGCTCAATTCATCAAAAAGACAATACCAATCATGAATGTGCATTAATATAACACGGACTCTTAAAATACATGAAGCAAAATAAAAATTAAATTAAACAAAAGATACAACAGAAAATCTCACAATAAGAGCAGATTTTAACACTCTTCTTTCAGTTCAATTCAGTTGCTCAGTCATGTCCAATCCAGTGCAACTCCATGGATCATAGCACTCCAGGCCTCCCTGTCCATCACCATCTCCTGGAGTTTACCCAAACTCATGTTCATTGAGTTGGTTATGCTATCCAACCATCTTATTCTCTGTCACCCCCTTCTCCTCCTGCCTTCAATCTTTCCCAACATCAGGATCTTCTCAAATGAGTCAACTCTTCACATCAGGTAGCCAAAGAATTGGAGTTTCAGCTTCAACATCAATCTTTCCAATGAACACTCAGGACTGATCTCCTTTAGGATAGACTGTTTGGATCTCCTTGTAGTCCAAGGGACTCTCAAGAGTCTTCTCCAACACCACAGTTCAAAAGCATNCTAAAGCTGTAGAGAAATTCAGCCTCAGAACTCAAAGTTGACCAATGACCTTTTTGTTCTAGGTAGTCCCTATCTGTTTCTTTTTAAATAATACACTATCTGATTAGAACTTGCCTTGGAAGGTTGAAAGGGAACATGCTTTCAGAGCAAAACAAAATCAGTGTTTTAATACTTGCAAATTATTGCCTCTGTTACCCAGAATCAAAAAAGTCCTCCCACCTTCTCTTGTTTCCCTTCTGCTCTCCTCCACAAATCTGCTGCCTAAAATACACAGCAGCAGAAAATGGTGTTTGGCTCCCATTATAGATTGGAATTCAAAAAGATATTCAAGATGCAAAAGAAGCTGATAGAGAAGCTAAGGAAAGTGGTAAATGAAGACATGTAAAAAATTTGTTGGAGGGATATGAGGTGTATAAGAAATGGCTACTCAAGAAGGAGGCCCTAGGTTGTAGTTAGGTGATCCAGGGGAATAGATCCTCTATCTAGACCAGAGATCTATTTATACACTTAACAGACAAGTCTCTTCCTCCACCTTCGTTCAATGGCAGATATTTGATCCATCATCACAGTAAATAACAGAAAAACACAGAGAGCAGATAGTGAAGGTTGGTGAGTGATCAGAGTTGATTAGTAGTGCTGGGTGAAATCTAACATTTGAAGGGTGAGAAAATCAGTTAGTTCAGAGAAACAGAATGTAGGTAGGCAATGAGTTCGGGATAGTGGGTACAGATTGGTGAGCAAAGCATTGGGGGAAAATCAAGAAAATAAGAAGAAAAATGTAAGTGTTTATATTCCATTGACTATAAAATGAAGACAGAGAAGAACATAGTGGGGATTTAATCATGTAGTTAAGAGGTTTCTTTGTACAGCATTAGAAAGAGAAAGCACATACAAGTGAATTAATCTTCACTGTACTTACAGATAGAGTCACACAGGAACTGGTTAGGCCTATCCTGGGAAATCTCAAAGGAGAATTTGGGAGGGTTTGTGCTGCAGAGAAAGAGCAAAGTCTGAAAGTAACATATTTGAGTTTCGTTAGCCCTCCCACTGAGAAAGATGCCTTTGTGTGAGACAGGAAGACTACACAATTGCAGGGAAACCTTCGCTGGCTATCTAATAGTATGTATAGAAAACCAAGGATCAGCACAATTTGGGAAATTAACAGCATGAAATAGAAAGACCAAATATAGACAATCAGAACAAATGACATGGAAGAGAACAGATAATTTAGGGAACAAAGGAAAGAAATTTTGATTAGTGTTCTCAGAGGGATTATAGAGGATGCTGATTCTGAAAACAAAACCAGGCTTCTGAAAAAAGGAAAAACCAGAGAAGAAGCACAAAGTTTAGGGAATATTAAAAATAGATCAAAACGTTTTTTAAACATCCATTAAAGGGCTAGCTATTAGAAGTTAAATGACTATAGACAAACTCAATAATCTGGTAGGTAGAGTAAAAAAATGCTGCCTACTTTTCTAAAGAGAATGAAATCTTTCCACACCTTCCTTTAGAGTTACAGATGGAAACAGAACAAAAGATAGAAGTAGGGAAAAATCAAAAAAAATAATAAAACTTTTCTTTCCTTGAAGAAAAGCATATGTTTTCATATTGAAAGGATCTCTGTGAAATGAGCAACATAACTGAGAAAAAACTAGCACTTATATGGGCCCTTGGAAAGTGTTACAACCCCAAGAATATACAAAGTCATCGACAATTTTTCTTTTTTAGGGAGATAAAAGAATAAGTGGACTTCAGATGGTTCATCTTTAATAGTGGATACAAGGAGAAAAATGAGTCTGTTTTCAAAATCCTAAAAAACGGGTGAGGGAGAAACTTGAATTTATTATCCATGCAAATTATCATTAATATATGAGGAAAATAAGTATATTTTTAGAAGCCTAAGGAGCTGATGTTTTGCCTACCATGTTCAGGTGATGGTGGTGATGTGGTTTAATCACTAAGTCGTGTCGAACTCTTTGCAGCCCCATATACTATCACCTGCTAGGCTCCTCTGTCCATGGAATTTCCTAGGCAAGAATACCAGAGTAGGTTGCCATTTCCTTCTCCAAGGGACCTTCCCGGCCCAGGGATTGAACCTGTATCTCCTACTTGGCTGGTGATTCTTTACCACTGAGCTACCTGGGAAGCCCACCATGTTCAGACTTTCTCAAATCTCAAAAATTTGCTCAAGTGGATAGTACCGTATGTCAAAAAGTAAGTCCAACAATGGAGAGAACATAATTGTAAATAAAGAAAGTGATTATTATGGAAACTTATCCTTTAGTCTGTCTAAAGAGTTTCAGTTAAGTTCAGTCACTCAGTCATGTCCGAGTCTTTGCGACCCCATGAATTACAGCACACCAGGCCTCCCTGTCCATCACCAACTCCCAGAGTTCACTCAGACTCACATCCATCGAGTCAGTGATGCCATCCAGCCATCTCATCCTCTGTCGTCCCCTTCTCCTCCTGCTCCCAATCCCTCCCAGCATCAGAATCTTTTCCAATGAATAAACTCTTTGCATGAGATGGCCAAAGTATTGGAGTTTCAGCTTCAGCATCATTCCCTTCAAAGAAATCCTAGGGCTGGTCTCCTTCAGAATGGACTGGTTGGATCTCCTTGCAGTCCAAGGGACTCTCAAGAGTCTTCTCCAACACCACAGTTCAAAAGCATCAATACTTCGGTGCTCAGCTTTCTTCACAGTCCATCTCTCACATCCATACATGACCACTGGAAAAACCATAGCCTTGACTAGACGGACCTTTGTTGGCAAAGTAATGTCTCTGCTTTTCAATATGCTATCTAGCTTGGTCATAACTTTTCTTCCAAGGAGTAAGTGTCTTTTAATTTCATGGCTGCATTCACCATCTGCAGTGATTTTGGAGCCCCCAAAAATAAAGTCCGACACTGTTTCCACTGTTTCCCCATCTATTTCCCATGAAGTGATGGCACCAGATGCCAAAGAGTTTAGGAAGACACAAATTTCCAAAATGAACGTGATCATGTTAACTGGAAAGGCTTATCTCTTTCATCTGTGATCATCAGAAAGTTAGATTGCTCAAAACATGAAAGGCAGATGAATTTCAACAGGTCTTCCAAGCCTCTGAACAGAGGACATGGTTTGGAGTGTAACAGATGGGGCAGCCACACTTGAAACAGTGTTGGACAACATTTGGAAATTAGAATGGAAATGTCCATAAGAATTAGAGGATTCTGGACATTGAAATTAACAATGAACAAATCGAATGTTGATTTTATCAACATTAGGAAGTTTAGGAACTTCCTAAAATAAACCAGTCACTACCACCACCTGAACATGGTAGGCACAACATCAGCATCCTTAGACATCTAAACATATACTTAGTTTCCTCATATATTAATGATAATTTGCATGAATAGTAATGTTGGTTTTATTTTATTGTTTTTTGGGGCTCCAAAACCACTGCAGATGGTGACTGCAGCCATGAAATTAAATCACTCCTTTGAAGAAAATTTACGACCAACCTAGATAGCATATTAAAAAGCAGAGACATTACTTTGCCACTAAAGGTCCATCTAGAGGCTATGGTTTTTCCAGTGGTCATGTATGGCTGTGAGAATTGGACTGTGAAGAAGGCTGAGCACCAAAGAACTGATTCTTTTGAACTGTGGTGATGGAGAAGACTCTTGAGAGTCCCTTGGACTTCAAGGAGGTCCCACCAGTCCATCCTAAAGGAGATCAGTCCTGGGTGTTCATTGGAAGGACTGATGCTAAAGCTGAAACNTGGGTCGTGAAGATCTTTTTTGTACAGTTCTTCTGTGTATTCTTGCTACTTCTTAATATCTTCTGCTTCCGCTAAGTCCATACCATTTCTGTCCTTTATTGAGCCCATATTTGCATGAAATGTTCCCATGGTATCTCTAATTCTCTTGAAGAGATCTCTAGTCTTTCCCATTCTCTTGTTTTCCTCTGTTTCTTTGCATTGATCACTGAGGTAGGCTTTCTTATCTCTCCTTGTTATTCTTTGGAACTTTGCATTCAAATGGGTATATCTTTCCTTTTCCCCTTTGCTTTTTGCTTCTCTTCTTTTCACAGCTATTTCTAAGGCCTCCTCGGACAACCATTTTGCTTTATTGCANTTGTTTTCCTCTGTTTCTTTGCATTGATCACTGAGGTAGGCTTTCTTATCTCTCCTTGTTATTCTTTGGAACTTTGCATTCAAATGGGTATATCTTTCCTTTTCTCCTTTGCTTTTTGCTTCTCTTCTTTTCACAGCTATTTCTAAGGCCTCCTCGGACAACCATTTTGCTTTATTGCATTTCTTTTTCTTGGGGATGGTCTTGATCCCTGTCTCCTGCACAATGTCACAACCCTCCATCTATAATTCATCACACACTCTGTCTATCAGATCTAGTCTCTTAAACATATTTCTCGCATCCACTGTATAATTATAAGGACCTTGATTTACGTCATACCTGAATGGTCTACTGGTTTTCCCTACTTTCTTCAATTTAAGTCTGAATTTGGCGACAACACACTACAGTGTATTTAAAAGAATTAAAGTCAAAGACACTATGTTCTCTAAATTAAAATTAAATAATATTAAAATATTAAGAAAAACTCAAAATATTTGGAAATTTGTCAATACGACTTCTAAAGTATCTGTGTCAAAGGAGAAATCACAAGAAAAATNGAATTTGGCAACAACACACTACAGTGTATTTAAAAGAATTAAAGTCAAAGACACTATGTTCTCTAAATTAAAATTAAATAATATTAAAATATTAAGAAAAACTCAAAATATTTGGAAATTTGTCAATACGACTTCTAAAGTATCTGTGTCAAAGGAGAAATCACAAGAAAAATTGTAAAACATTTCTAAGTGAATGATAGCATAAGCACAACATAGCCAAATCTGTGAGATGTAGTAAAAGCAGCTATTAGAAGGAAATTTATAAATTTAAGTGATGCTTTTGAATTGTGGTGTTGGAGAAGACTCTTGAGAGTCCCTTGGACTTCAAGGAGATCCAACCAGTCTGATCTCCTAAAGGAATCAGTCCTGGGTGCTCATTGGAAGGACTGATGTTGAGGCTGAAACTCCAATACTTTGGCCACCTGATGCAAAGAGCTGACTCACTTGAAAAGACCCTGATGCTGGGAAAGATTGAGGGCAGGAGGAGAAGGGGACGATAGAAGATGAGATGAGATGGTTGGATGGCATCACCGACTCAATGGACATGGGTTTGGGTAGACTCCGGGAGTTGGTGATAGACAGGGAGGCCTGGCATGCTGCAGTTCATGGGGTTGCAAAGATTCGGACACAACTGAGCAATTAAACTGAACTTAACTGAACTGAAATGCTCACATTATAAAAGAAGAAAAGGTTAAAATAAATGTTTTGGGTTTCAAATTAAAAACTTAAAAAATAAAGTAAACTGAAAGTAAGTAGAGGAAAAAATAAAATAGTAAAACTCAAGTAGAACTCAAGCAATCATGATAATTGGCAATGCGAAAAGCATATTCTTATTAAAAGCAACAAANATTATAAAAGAAGAAAAGGTTAAAATAAATGTTTTGGGTTTCAAATTAAAAACTTAAAAAATAAAGTAAGCTGAAAGTAAGTAGAGGAAAAAATAAAATAGTAAAACTCAAGTAGAACTCAAGCAATCATGATAATTGGCAATGCGGAAAGCATATTCTTATTAAAAGCAACAAAATCAATAGATTCATTCACAGAAAGAAATCAGAGTCTGCAGATCAC
The DNA here is from genome assembly GCA_006410615.1 of Neotragus moschatus. Taxonomy (NCBI): domain Eukaryota; kingdom Metazoa; phylum Chordata; class Mammalia; order Artiodactyla; family Bovidae; genus Neotragus; species Neotragus moschatus. The sequence continues at coordinate 731,563 of SJYA01000115.1, forward strand.
TGATATCAGGAAAGAAGACATTAAAGAGATAATAATGGAATAGTAACAACTTTTAGCCTTTAAATGAAACACCTTAAACAACAAATTTCTGGAAANAAAGCATATTCTTATTAAAAGCAACAAAATCAATAGATTCATTCACAGAAAGAAATCAGAGTCTGCAGATCACTGATATCAGGAAAGAAGACATTAAAGAGATAATAATGGAATAGTAACAACTTTTAGCCTTTAAATGAAACACCTTAAACAACAAATTTCTGGAAAAATACAATTTACCAAAATTACGATAGAAGGAAAAATAGGGGTAACTCAGTATTTATAAAACAAAGTAATTTAGTATCTAAAACTGTCCCACAGAGAAATCTCAGGCCCAGAAAACTTCCCTTGTAAATTTTAACAAACATTCAGGGAAGAGACAACAGCACTTATATATAGTCTTTTAGGAAATAGAAGAGAAGGGAACACTTTCCAACTTCTTTTATGGGACCAGCATAATCTAAATACTTGGCAAAGGCATCTAAAAGAACGAAAATAATAGACTAATATCCTCACGAACATAGACACAAAACTTCTTAATAAAATATTAGCAAACTGAATTCAACAACATTTAGAAAGGATAGTACACTATAACTAAATGTGTTTATCTTAAGACTGAATGGCTGATGTAATATTTGAAAATCTTATTAACAACAGAATTTTTAAAAATTAAGTAAGCTCATGGAGACATAAATATGTGTGAATAAACTAATTCTTTAAAAATGAAGATTAATAAGGGGAGTAACTCCAGCAGATATTAAAATGGTAATAAAGTGCTTTAATAATTAAAAAGCATTTTGCACTCTAATAAAGAAATAAGTGAAATGGGTAACTCAGAATAAACACAAATACACATGATAAAATACAATATTTATTGATAAAGGGGAGAATTGAATAAATGATGTTGAGAAATCTAGTCTGCCATCTGGATAAAGAAATAAAGTTGATGGCTTATCTTTTTCCTTAAGAGAAATTCCAGATGAAACATAAATTTAAGTATTTTTAAAAATAAAATTCCTTGGTGGTCCAGTAGCTAAGACTCCATGTTCTCAATTCAGGGAGCCCAGGTCTGAACCCTGGTCATGGAAGTAGATCCTGTATAACACAGCTAAAGATCTCACATGCCACAATGAAGATCGAAGATCCCGCATGCTTCAACTAAAGACCCAGCACAGTCAAATAAATAAACAAATGAATATTTTCAAAAAAATTTATAAAAACAATAGAAGAAAACTTGGAAATATATTTTGTAATTTCAGTAGTGGAGAAAACCTTTCTCAAAAAGACATAAACTTAGAAACTGGGAAGAATGATACGTTTAACAACCTAAAACTGAAAGACAGTAAATATAGCATTAGAAAGTTAAAAGAAATATGATAAAGGGAAAAATATTTGCAATAATATATGGCAGAAACAGGACCAAGTTCCTTCATATATTAAGATCTCTTATAAATCAATTTTAAAAGATCAATGTTTCAACAGAAAAAAAAAAAATTAGTATGGCCAGAAATAGGCAGTTCACAGAAATATAGATAAAAGTACTTTCCAACATAAGAGAAACATCCTCAACTTCCTTCAAATTCTAGTGATGGAAATTAAAATAAAAATATTTTTCTTCATCTCACTGGCTAAGAAAGAGCTTCATAAAATATAATCTTGTTGAGGGTACATGAGAAAGGATTCATACTTATGGGAGCATAACCAACTGTCGCCTGTTTAGAAGGCAATTCAGCAGCATCTATCATTAAAATTCACAGCAGTTTTGTCCTAATATTTCCACTTGTGGAAATTTACATTACAAATATATTTGCATATTTATGCAAAGCCCTGTTGTTGTTGCTGTTATCAGATTCTGTGAGATCACACAGACTGTAGCCCACCAGGCTCCTTTGTCCATGCGATTTTCCAGGCAAGAATACTGGAGTGGGTTGCCATTTTCTTCTTCAGGAGATCTTCCCAACCCAGGGAACCCTAGTTTCCTGCATTGGCAGGCGAGTTCTTTACCACTGAGCCATTAGGGAAGCCCACAGCTTTGCTTATAGTAGAAAAGATTAAATGCCCATTAATATAGGGCTAGATAAATAGATTAGACTTGAATATTTTGTAATATTAAGAAGACTGAAGTTAATCTTTCCATGATTATATAATAGTGTCTCCAAGGTATATCTTTGGGTAAAATAGCTTGAAACAAAGTATTTTATGATATGTGTACCCACTGTAAAATAACTTGTGATAAATATTTGCATTGATAAATATTATAAATATATAAAACATTACATATATGCATGAAAGACAATTTTATCCTTATATATTTACAGACTATTTCTCAAAGGGGAAAAAAAAAACATGAAAGTGTTATCTCCTATGGAGATAATTCTGGAAAACTTAAGGTTTGGGATAGGAGAGAGACGCTGACAGTAACTAATTTTTATGATGTTTAAATATATGTTTACAATGTGCATATGATACTGAAAAATCCACCAGTTCAGAAAGTTAGTGAACTGAATCAGTTGTTTCTAGCATCCATGAAAAGAAGAAATAAAAAATAGGTCTTTGATATGATATGCTTTATGAAAAGAACACCGATCACTTGATCAACCTATGCTTTTTTTCGGTATTTTCAATTTTTCAGTTCTTACCACCTACTAGGCCCAATACCAGGTACTTAAAGAACAACAATGAGAATAATCAAAGATGCCTGCCCTCAGAGAGCTTACAGTTCAGAGGAAGATGGCTATCCTCTGGCTCAGACTTAAAATGTCAAAGAAATTTAGTTCCTTCTGAGCCCATCTCAAGAACTGACGCCGTTCAGCAGTCCCCTGCCATAAACCTCATCAAGCCTCCTTGTAACTGTCAGTATCTCCAAGAGAGCTGGTGTCCCCTCCACTAAATCTCTAAAGAGACTTCTTTCAAGAAGTGCTATTAGCTCTCACGGGTTCTGCCCATTACGCTTTAGAGAATAATTTAATTTCCTAGAGGCATTCCACTTTTTCCCACCTTCATTTCTTTGACTTCTCGCTTCCTTCCGCCTGGCATATTCTCTAGCTTTTGCTCTTCTGTGACTGACTCCTACCCCGAGTCAAATATTGCAAGTGCTCCTCCAGGAAAGCTTCTCTGATCTCTGTCTTGTGAACTAGGTGAGTAACATGTCTTCCATGTTCCTGCAGCTCTTTCCACTTTACAGTCAACCATTCACTTGTCAGGTACTGATATTAAAGTACTATGTAAATTGCGAAATGTTAAAATCGTACCCATGAACATCTGACATAGAGTAGGAACTCGGGATTGTTTGATAAATTCAACTACAGCTTCCCTGTTCTCCCTTGGTTTCTCCCAGGTTACAAGGAGAACTGAATTTTGTGATTGTTTTCCCTGCATGCTCCACCCCCACTGCACCACTTGCCCAAGTCTAAGACATCACACTCACTTGTCCAGTGACATCGCAGGGAAGGAAAACTTGCCCAGGCAGATGCAATAGATAGCACTCAGGGGGATCCATTGCAACTGCACACAGCAGAGCATGATGAAGTCATATTTGCAAATTAAGAGAGTCTTGTCTGTGATCAGCAAAATCCTCTCCTTCTCATTGTTCCAGTGGTCTATCCTGTAAAAATCAGCACAGAGAAGAAAAGTCGATGGCATAATCTTTCCAAATTAATCGTCTTCACTGAAACATCTCTACTAACACAAAAAATGATGAGGTTTATCACCTTGGAAGAAAGAGGAGTTGAAGAAAGTCATCCTGTCTCTCTCTCATTCTGGCCCCGTGACCAAGGAAGGAGGGAGGCAGAGGATCACAGGAAAATGTTTTATGCCCGCAGAGCTCAGAGATGATTATCCTTGACAGGCTCCATCAGGGGAATAGCAAGATTGTATCACATTGGCAGTCAACTGATTCATGCTCCTCCACATCTTCCCAGGTCTCTAGAAAGCCTTCATGGAGCCCATCTTTCTCAAAGGACACGAAAAATATCTCTTAATTTCAACTCAATCTGGACAACTAAGCATTGGTTTATGCTGATCTTCAAAGGTCAAATTGCTGAATGAAGATAAAATGGAGTCTTAAATATAGGTTCACTGACCCCTGCCCAAGCCATTCTATTGTATTGAGCTCATTTGATCATTTTTCCTGCAGTGGAAATACAGTGAAATGAATGAAATATGATTCTTACCAGCCAAAGACAAAGCAGACAGTAAGTGTTTACTGAGTTGATTTGCTTCAGATTTCAGAGTCTTTCAGGGTATGCAATGAAATATTCTGAGAGTTAAGAATCTATTCAACAGAGAGAACAGTAAAGAGTGAAAGCAATGGCTTATTTTTAAAAAGTGAGCATGGTCTGAAATTGCTCTCACCCACAGCATTTGCTATCTGTCTGCTACAGCCTTTGTATATAGCACTGCGTGACTTATAACTTTTTCAGTGCATATTTTGTCTTCCTAAGAAACTGGAAAGGATGGCTGGGCTTCCTTGGTGGCTCAGATGCTAAATAATCTGCCTGAAATGCAAGAGACCCAGGTTCAATCCCTACATCTGGAAGGTCCTCTGGAGAATGGAACCTTCTCCATTCTTCTCACTCCATACTGGAGTGAATGGCTACTCACTCCAATATTTTTGCTTGGAGAATTCCACAGACGGAGAAGCCTGGCAGGCTACAGGTCATGGGGTCACAAAGAGTCAGACACAACTGAGTGACTGACACTTTCATTTCACTTTCAAGAGACTGAAAAGAATGATTTGTGATTGATACATATCTGAATTCCCACTACAAATCATCAATCTAATGTAAAGATTAAGACTGGTCACCCTGTTCCCATCCATTCTCACACAAAACCTCAGTACTATTCTTAAAATACAAAAGGAGTGATGTTACCTCCCTGTTGACTTTGTTAAATGGCACCCTTTCAATTTCAGGATCAAATCCAATGGTCTGGCATCTGCCTAGCACCATCTTGTAGCAGGCTGAGAAAACTCAATTCCAAGTCATGTCTTGAATGCCTCATTCAAAGATTTCTTAAACTCCTATGTAAACTTGTATCCCCATTACATTTTTTCAAAGCATTCTGACCGATTTTCATTTTCAGCTCTTGCCATCATTCGTAAGAAGGAATGATATATAAGAGGTTTAGTAACTGATACCATGTGAATCTTGACAAGTCAGAATGGACACCACAGTACAGAGGCTAGGGCAACTCCAGTGATTATGGTCTAAGAATCATCCCTACGTGTGTGTGTGTGTGTGTGTGTGTGTGTGTGTGCGCGCATGTGCATACACACACACTCCATGAGGGCAAAGACTGTACAGGGCTATTTACTCTGTTCCTGTCAAATAGACTGCAATAAATAAATATCTGTTGTGATAACTGATTGCCGATCGTAAGTCTTTCGGAGGCCTTTGGGTCGGCTGATTGTGGGGGTGAAATCATCCAGCTCTACTAATGACAAACTTTGTAAGACTGGACATTGGGCCTGTCTGTAGCTCACATTTCTTGTCTGTGAAATGGAGACAGTACCATACTCATCTCATAAGTCTGGGGAGAGGATTCAGGGGCAAACTTCTCAATCAGTGGTTCATAAAGGACCTGTTACTATTTTTGGCAGGGAAACGGCAACCCACTGCAGTATTCTTGCCTGGGGAATTTTCATGGACAGAGGAACCTGGCAGGCTGCAGTCCATGGGGTCACAAAGAGTCGGACACGCCTGCTCGACTTACACACGTAAGTGACTAGGTGACCTTGGGTAACCCAATATATGCCCTTCCTCAATAGAGTTCAAAGACAGGGAATTCAAAGATAGGAGTTAAATCAATGGGAGGAGGGACAGAAGGATACATAAAGAAGAGAAAAGGGGAGGTGAAGGAGGTAGAAATATTGAGAAACAGACAAAGAAAGAAAGAACCATGAGGCTGTGGCCTTATTATATTCTGGCCATTATGCACGTACAAGTGTTAGCTTTGCATCTCCCCGCCACCCTTGGAAGAAGGGCACACCTAAAGTCATTCAGCTAGAATATGGAGGTAGACTTAGTGATGTGAGTCAAGAGATCTGGTTTAAATCTTGGTCCTATGGCTTCCATCCACTCCAACAATGTTGCAAGACTCTACTCCACCAAGAGAAGAGAGAATTCTCGATAATCTGCTTAACACTCTGGCTTAGACAGAAAAAGATGAGGATTCTGAAATGTTTTATCAGCTATCTACATAAATTTCTCTAAATAGATTGTATCTACTTAGCAGCAAGTTATAAGCTGTGCCTAATAAACGAGGCTTGTTTTTAGTCTAAAATATCCTCAGATTTTGGTTGAAGGTTTTACTGAAAATGTCAGCACTCCATAATGAGATTTATTTTAAAAGGTAAAGGATGGATTCGGGGGAAAAAAAAAAAAAGAGAGTTCTTTTTAGGAACACAGAGTGCTCTGCTGTGACACAGACTCTGCATAATTTTCATGTTGGGAAAGTCGGAATCCAAGTAAACACACAGGCTTATAAATAGTTTGGGGCCACCATCTCTAGCTTCTGGGTGGTATATTTATTTATTTAGACTTCAATCACACCTTTTCTTCCCGAAGAACTCTTGGAGAAAACACTGAATTTTATATTCCTAGTATTAATGTAATTTAAGTTTGGTGGTAATGTTCAAAGCAAAATAGGAAAAAGAATATCAATAATGATTCTGTGCAATTCATGGAGGATCACAAAGCCCTTGAATATCAACGCTTTTGTTTAATCTTTCCAACAATCCTTTGGACTAGATGCTATTAGCTTCATTTTAAAGAAAGAAAACTAAGGTTCAGAGACCATTACAATGAATGACTTGCCCAATGCTTTACACACAGCAAAGAGTAGTTCAAGGGCCTGAAGTAAGTATGGAGACAGCAAATGGAGGCGTAGTGTTAGCTTTCTCCCTGGGACCACAAACACTCAAATAAAGGATTTTCTCAGTGTGGTGTACAAGTGTGGTAAAAGCCGTCTTTGGAAGGAGCTGGTGTGATGGTCTATGCCCATCCTGGAATCATTACCTCTATGAAGCAGCATCCATGACCATCCCCTCCAAACCTTGACCTCTTCCAGCATTCTCTATCTTAGGGGGAAATCCTCCTTAAAGACTCCAAGACTTAGGAGTCTTTTTTCTCTCATTTCTTCACCTCACATGTTAAGTCCTAAACATTCTACTCCTCAAATACCTCTCAAAAACGACTCACTTCTCTCCATCCTGACTTTCAACATTCTGATCCAATCTTCCCACATCTGCCTGGACCGCTGCAGTTCCCTTCTCACTGGGCTTGGGCTATTAGCCACCTGGACGTGGTTCATCTACACATTTTAATTCCTTCTCAGCCTCATCATGATACTGCAATGAGGCAGACCATTTTAAGAACAAATTTGGTCTTTACCTCCCAACTCTGGCTTCAAATACTTCAATATCTCTCCACGGTTCTTAGGAGAAATGACCAAAAATAAATAAATAAATAAATAAATCAGCTAGTCTGAGGTTCTGCAGAGTTGGACCTTACATATTTCTTCAATGTCATTTCAGGCCAAGTCTCTGCACTCCTTTCCCTGGGATCTTTTTTCAGTTTCCAGGACTCGCCATGCCTAGTCCTATTGAAAGGACTTTGCCTGTGTTATTCCCTCTGCCAGCCATGTTGCTCCCAACCTTTACCTGCTTAACCCCTGCAGTGCTGGGCTCAGTTACTCCTTACTCTGGCAAGCTTTCCCACCTCCATGACCACTTCTCCTGTTTCTAACATGTACTTTGATAAACTTCACATCTCTCCTTCACAGCACGTATCCAAGATGCAATTTTATAGTTATTTCTGTGATTATCTAATTTATGTCAGTCTCCTCTCCTATACTTTAAACGTCATAGAGTCAGGTCTTATCATTCTGTCTCCAAAGTAGTAGGTTTCCCCAAAATAGTTCTGGAATGAATTAGTGAAGAAGTAGCAATTCCTTGAGAGAGCAGTACTGCAACATATGCATTACCCAAGGTAAACCAGATAACTCCTGGGAATTTGCTGTATGACACAGGGAGCTCAACCGAGTGCCCTGTGACAACCTAGAGGGGTAGGAGGGGTGGGAGGTGGGAGGGAGGTTCAAGAGGGAGCAGACTTGTGTACACTTATGTCTTATTCTTATTGATGTATGGCAGAACACACTATTATAAAGCAATTATCCTCCAGTAAAAAATACAAAAAATTTTTGGAAAGATTCAACACTTCTTGTGTAGTACAACCTATATGCTTTGCCTCATGCTGCTTAAAGAATCTCATCTTTTGGTTCACACATCGAAATGCTCCTCCATAAAATAGCACATTTCCAATAAATAAATAAACCAGTAACATTGGGAAAATGTTCATACCAAAAGGATGAGGAAGAGCAGTACAAAGTAGCACCTTCAATGTACTTCCAATTTTGTAACAATGATGACAAAAAAATACGTAAATCAAAATGTGAACACTGGTCATTTCTGAGTGGTAGGATTTAAGTGACTTTCGTTTCTTCTCATGCTTTCATTGATGATGAAAATCACTTAGTTGTGTCCAACTCTTTGTGATCCCATGGACTGTAGCCCACCAGGCTCCTTTGTCCATGGAATTCTCCAGGCACGAATACTGGAGTGGGTTTCCACTCCCTTCTCCAGAGGATCTTCCCAACCCAGGGATTGAACCTGGGTCCCCTGCATTGCAGGTGGATTTTTAATTGACTCAGCTGCCAGGGAGGCCCCATGCTTTCATTAATCAAAGTTTAATTTTTATGATAACTGCTCTACTCATATGATAAAAGAGATATATGCTTTTAATTTTCACTGAAATATAGTTGATTTACAATTGTGTTAGTTTCAAGTATACAGCAAAGTGATTCAGCCACACACACACACACACACACACACACACACACACACATATTTTTACATTCTCCTCCATCATAAGTTACCACAAGATGTTGAGTGTAGTTCCCTGAGCTACACAGCAGGTCTGTTGACTATTCATTTTGTGTATAGTAGTATGTGTATTTTAATCCCAAACTCTTGGTTTATCCCCTTGCCACTATCCTCTTTTGTAACCAGAAGTTTGTTTTTTATGTCTGTGACCCTATTTCTGTTTTGTAAGTAAGTTCATTTGTATCATTTTTTTAGATTTCACATATAAGTGATATCATATGGCATTGTCTTTCTCTGACTTCACTTAGTGACATCTCTAGGTCTTATGACAATTTCTAGTTCCATCCATGTTGCTGGAAATGGCGTTATTTCATTTGTGTATGTGTGTGGCTGAGTAATAGCAAGATATTTTTAAAAAATAAGTAAAAAGTCACCTGTCCTTCAAGCTTTCATATTAAATTCTGTCTGTTTAATGGTGCCTCCCCTCAGTTCCCTCATGCCTAGTAGATTACATCTCTCTCGTGGTGCTAGTGATAAAGAACACACTTTTCAATGCAGGAGACATAAGAAATGAGGATTCAGTCCCTGGGTTGGAAAGATCCCCTGGAGAAGGAAAAGGCAACCCACACCAGTACCTTGCCTGGAGAATCCCATGGACAGAGGATCCCGGTGGGCTACAGACCATAGGGTCACAAAGAGTCAAACACACACTCTTTAAATACACACAAGCATTTAGCAGTACCTCAGTTGTGGCCTTAGTCACAGCTTTCTGTGCTTGTCTTTCTGTTTTCCCCAAACTTGATGGGAGACCCTCTGGTGTGGAGACAGTGACTGGGCCCCGTGTGGGTTCCCTGGCTGTGCCCAGCACAGAGCCAAAGAGAGAGCAAAGTCTCAGCAAATGAGCAGAATGTGGAATAAAGAGCTAGAATCATAAGATTCATCCCCTCAGTGATGAGAGCCTGTCTCTGCTGGCAGTGGATTGTCCACATCCTCCCGTCACCGCTGTTCCTCGGCACTAACTGCATTTTCCTTCTGCTGGGGAAGGGGCCCAGACTTCATGGAAACCAAGATCCTAGTTGCTCAGGGAGATTTGCAGTTTCCTGGGACTACAACAGTTTGGCCAGCAGAGGGCAACAGCGAACCAGCAATGACAGGCAGGACCTATCTGAGCAAGCTTCTAGGACCCCCCACCCGGTTACTCAAACCATCCCAGATGCTTTGCCAGTGGCCCCAGCCCTATGCCTAACAACACTCTCAGCAGCTCTTTGAGGGCTGTCAGATCAATTTTTATTTGGAAAAGAGCTTTCTCCCTAAACTATTCTTATATTATTCCCTCAAACACATACAATATGCACACACACTTTTATACACACACATACCCCACTCATTAGAGATATGTTCCCAGATATTGAATTCAGTGATTGTACCTGATTTATAAATTAATCTCTTTCCTGTGTCCTTCCAGCCTCTTAGCATAACCAGCCCTTGAAAGAGGAAGACAGCATCTTGGCTAGTCAGGAATCAGCAACTCAGAAGGAAAACACTAAATCATTCATTCCACACATATTCCCTAGCACCCACTGGGGTTCCAGGCCCTGAAGAGAATCCAATTTGGGTTTGCTATTCAAACACAAACAGATGAAAAATGCATGGCATTGAAGCAAAGCAATTTCCCTCCCCCTGAGTTAAGTGAAGTCTTATAAAACCTTTAGCTAAATAACCCACATGCAATTCTTTCAATCATTTGGTTACTCTCTCCCCAGGCCTCTCCAATTTGTTTAAAATAAGGGACCCTTCAAGTAAACACAGTATTCTAATAAAAACCCGATGTCCACAAACCTTCTCTGTTCCCTTCCCCTGACTTGACTTCCTGTGGTTCATTTTTTCCCACTTTCCCATGCAGCCAGTCATGAGCCAGGCCCTGTGCTTAGCTACTTGGAATACTGAGAAAAGCATTCAGCTCTTAAAGAATACACAGTTCTCCACAATGTGGGGGGAATTGCCTAAGGAAGAGTTCATAGGCTGTGAGGAGACTGGATGATGAAAAACCAAGTCCGCAGACTCAGGTGTCTGGATTCTCAGCCCATTGTCCACAGAGATGAGGAGAAGGAACCCCAGGCATCTATTTGATGCCCGTAAAGAAGACTCTCTTATCAACTTTTCATTTTCTGCTGTTTAGTGAAGGTCTCAGTGTTGGAAAACTACAAGTAGCAAGGTACGGAAGATTCTCTGAAGGTGCACAAAAAAGGATCTCAGGGAATATTTAGTCATTTCTCCAATATGTCTTTAACATGTATCCACAATTTTTCCCCCCCCTGAGTAAGAGAAGTCCTACCATGAAATTTTTTATTGCTCCAACTGATTGCTTCCCTGGTGGCTCAGTGGTAAAGACTCTGCCTGCCAGTGCAGGAGGCCCATGTTCAATCTCTGGTTTGGGAAAATCCCCTGGAGAAGAAAATGGCAGCCCACTCCAATATTCTTGCTTGGGAAATCCATGGACAGAGAAGCCTGGCAGGCTATAGTCCATGGGGCTGCAAAAGAGTCAGATACAACTTAGCAACTAAAGAACAACAATCACCACCAGTTGGTTGCAGAAAAAAAAAAACAATGGCCAATGATTTTCCTAGAAAACAAAGTCCTTAAAGATGGAATCCATCATGTTTTATGAAACAGTGAGGAAGCCAACATGACCAAGGCATAGGGAACAAGGAGGTGAGTGGAAGGAGATTCAAGCAGAGGCCACATCATGTGCAGAAACGATCACAATTCCTTTGCAATTTGTGAATACTTCACATTTCACCAGGTTTCCCTGGTAGCTCAACCAGTAAAGAATCTGCCTGCAATGCAGGAGACCTGGGTTCTACCTGTGGATCAGGAAGATCCCCTGGAGAAGAAAATGGCAACATACTCCAGTATTCTTGCTTAGAGAATCCCCATGGACAGAGACCCGTGGTAGGCTACAGTCCATGGGGTCACAAAGAGTTGGACACGACTGATTGACTAACTTTTCACATTTAAATGGTTATTATCATCACTTTCCAGGTGGAGGAACCAAGCCCCAGTAAAGTAAGGTGCATCTAGGACCAATGATAGAGCCGTCTGACCCCCAGCCCAGGCCATGTACATTTCATCTAGCTGCTTCTGCCACTTACTTTCCCTGTCCCACAGGCAAATGTGCCCTCCCTAGCACGGGACAGTCCGCAAGAAGATATTTTAAAAGCCACACAAAAGAGAAGACTGGGCACACCCCATCCTTCTCTCTTTCCCACAGGAGGACTGAATAGCTGTTGAATAGCTCTGTCCTCCAGGGCACACTAGGCACTAACAAGAGGCCCACCCCCTGGGGGGCTTGTCTCCTCCCCTCCTCCCCCGAATTTCCTTCAGGGCATTCACTTGATCAGAAGCCAAAGAAGCTGGCAGGAGAAGGACTAATTCTGAGGAGGCGGCAGAAAGGGAAGAACAGAGGGACAAGATACAACAGATGCTCACATCTTGCCACCTCCATGGTTTTATTCTTTTAAATGAGAGAGATATTTGCTTACTGTATGTATTATTATAGTTACATCTCCTTGGGTACAGGAGACACAGCCCACATCAGGCAAGTCCAGGAAGAAGAGATGTGTTATAAAAATACTCTGAGGAATCCCACAGAAATTCAAGAACAGGAACCAAAGCACAGTTGGGCTTTAGGAAACCTGGAAAGTCACGAGGAATGAAATTTACTCTCTGGGGAGCCGCCTCATGATGTCTGTGTACCCTTCTACACATCTCATCTGTTTCCGGCTGATTGGTGTGCTCCTTCTGCTCACTGTCAAGGTTTTTTTCCTTCTGAGTTCTACCTTGCCTGTGACCTTTAATTCTATCCTAAGTCCTGACTATACATGAATTTTCAGATCTGCTCTCATAGCTAACTGGCTTCTGTAGCCCTAATTCTCCCAGTTCAGACTCTCAAGGTAGGGGGGATTTTTAGTCCAGGTTATTCCTTTGGGTCCCACATCAGCTAACCAGTTTAGCTTCTATTTCTCCAATCAGCTCTGGCCAGGGGCTGAAGTTATGTAGGAGAAAATAGGGATTGCCAATGAGAAACATTTTATTCTTCTTTTCTAGAATTGTTTTAACTATTCTAATTCCTTCGTCTTCCCATAAAAACTTTAGAATAGTTTCATTTATATTTACAAAAATCTTGCTAAGATTGAAAGGAATTATGCTGAACATGTATGTCACATTTGCGGAGAATTGACATCTTTACTACGCTGATCCTTTAAATCTACGGATTTGGTATTAAGATCTTTGTTTCTTTTATCAGCATTTTGTAGCTTTCTGCATGTAAGTCCTATATATATTTTATTAGATTTACACTTAAATATTTTCCCTTTTTTCTTGAGTCATTGTTAAAGTCATTGTATTTTTATTTGTTTTTACTCTAGTACATAGAAATAAAATTGATTTTTAATTTTTATTGAAATGGTTTTTATATGTTGATTGTATATCTTACAAACTTACTAAACTCATCTATTAGTTCTGGAAAATTTTTGGTAATTTTTTGGAATTTTCTTCATAGATTATTATGCCTTCTGCAGTTAGGGACAGTTTTTATTCCTTCCTGTTGGATCTGTATGCCTTTTATTTCCTGTCTTGCTTTATTATGCTGGCTAGAACTTCCAGAACTATGTTAAATGTTGGTAGTGAAAGTAGACATACCCATTTTGTTTCCAGTCTTAGGGAGGAAACATTATCTCTTTCCCAAAAGTGTGATGTTAATTATAGAGTTTATGCAGACTTTCTTTAACTAATTGAAAAGATTTCCCTTTGTTATTTTTTTTTTTACTATTTTCCTCATGAATGAATGTGCTGAATTTTGTCAAATGCTTTTTCTGCATCAATTCATCTGATCATTTGATTTTTCCTCTTTAGCCTTTTACTATCATGAGCACACTGATTAATTTTCTAATACTGAACCAACCTTGCATCCCTGGAATAACCCCACTTGATCATGGTATATACTTACATTTTTTATATTGCTGATTTCTGTTTGCTAATGTTTTGTTAAGAATTTTTACATCTATATTCATGAGGTGTATTGGTCTGCAGTTTTATTTTTGTACTGTCTTTGTCTGAATTTAGTTAACAGGTTAAAACTGGCATCATAGAATGAGCTGAGAAGTGTTCCTTTCTCTTCTATTTTCTGGAAAAGAAAAAAAAGTGAAAGTCACTCAGTCTTATCTGACTCTTTGCAACCTCATGGACTATACAGTCCATGGAATTCTCCAGGTCGGAAACTGGAGTGGGTAGCCTATCCCTTCTCCAGGGGATCTTCCCAACCCAGGGATCAAACCCAGGTCTCCCAAATTGCAGGCGGATTCTTCACCAGCTAAGCCACCAGGGAAGCCCAAGAATACTGAATGGGTAGCCTATCCCTTCTCCAGTGGATCTTCCCGATCAAGAAATTGAACTGGGGTCTCCTGCATTGCAGGGGAATTCTTTACCAACTGAGCTATGAGGGAAGCCCATTTTCTGGAAAAGATTATGTAAATTGGTGTTCAGTTCAGTTCAGATCAGTCACTCAGTCATGTCCAACTCTTTGCAACCTTATGAATTGCAGCATGCCAGGCCTCCCTGTCCATCACCAGCTCCCGGAGTTCACTCAAACTTACATCCATTGAGTTAGTGATGCCATACAGCCATCTCATCCTCGGTTGTCCCCTTCTCCTCCTGCCCCCAATCCCTACCAGCATCTGAGTCTTTTCCAAAGAGTCAACTCTTTGCATGTGGTGGTCAAAGTACTGGAGTTTCAGCTTTAGCATCACTCCTTCCAAAGAACACCCAGGGCTGATCTCCTTTAGAATGGACTGGTTGGATCTCCTTGCAGTCCAAGGGACTCTCAAGAGTCTTTTCCAACACCACAGTTCAAAAGCATCAATTCTTCGGCACTCAGCTTTCTTCACAGACCAACTCTCACATCCATACATGACTGCTGGAAAAACCATAGCCTTGACTAGACAGACCTTTGTTGCCAAAATAACGTCTCTGCTTTCAGCAGTCTAGGTTGGTCATAACTTTCCTTCCAAAGAGTAAGCGTCTTTTGATTTCATGGATGCAGTCACCATCTAAAGTGATTTTGGAGCCCAGAAAAATAAAGTCTGACACTGTTTCCACTGTTTCCCCATCTATTTGCCATGAAGTGATGGGACCAGATGCCATGATCTTAGTCTTCTCTAAACATTTAATACAATTCTCCAGTGAAACCACCTGGGCCTAGATATTTCTTTGGGGGAAGGTTTCAATTACAAATTTAGTTCTCTAATTGTTAAATTATCTATTTCATCTTGGGTGAGTCAAGGTGGTTTGTGTGCATTGAAGAAATGGTTCATTTCA
This sequence comes from Neotragus moschatus, assembly GCA_006410615.1. Lineage (NCBI taxonomy): Eukaryota > Metazoa > Chordata > Mammalia > Artiodactyla > Bovidae > Neotragus > Neotragus moschatus. The sequence continues at coordinate 746,855 of SJYA01000115.1, forward strand.
TCCAAGCTGTCAAATTTATATGCGTAGAATTGTTAGCCGTAATTCTTAATTATGTCTCTGTTTTTTAGCAGCTCTGTAGTGATACACCCTATTTTATTCCAAATATTGGTAATTAGTGTCTCTTTTTCTCCTTTTTTAAAATTTTCTTTGTCATTTTTGCTTGCAGTTTGTGGATTTCATTATACCTTTCAGAGAACCAGATTTTTGTTGATTGGGTCCTAGTATTGTTAAATTATTCTAAATCTATGCTGAATTTCTGCTCATTTTTATATCAGTTATTGAAAGAATGGTCTCAAAGTCTCCTGGATAATCATGGATTTGTCTATTTCTCCTTTCAGTTCTATCAGTTTTATTTCACATATTTTCCAGCTCTATTATTTGGTGCATACATATTTAAGATTGCTCTGTATTCCTGGATGAAAGGATTGACCCTTTCATCATTATACAAGTTTTCTCAATTTCCCTGGTAATTTGATTTGCTTGGAGGTCTTCATTTTTATTAATTCACATAGCACAACATTTCAGAAGGCACAGTAATTCTTAAACTTGGTAATTCTTTCTATTGAACATATAGTGGAAGCAGAAACTCTTTCTCTTTGCACTGATTACTCTTCCTAGACCCAACCTACTTTCCCTACATCAGGGAATTTTGGGATAACTTAGGGACCCAAGGGAGAAGGCAATGGCACCCCACTCCAGTACTCTTGCCTGGAAAATTCCATAGACGGAAGAGCCTGGTAGGCTGCAGTCCATGGGGTCTCGAAGAGTCGGATGCAACTGAGTGACTTCACTTTTACTTTTCACTTTCATGCATTGGAGAAGGAAGTGGCAACCCACTCCATTGTTCTTGCCTGGAGAATCCCAGTGACAGGGGAGCCTGGTGGGCCGCTGTCTATGGGGTCGCACAGAGTCGGACACGACTGAAGCAACTTAGCAGCAGCAGCAGCAGCAAGGACCAAAGAGAGTTGAAACAATTTCCTCTTTGTGAATCAGGCAGCATGTTTATTCATAAAAGACTATAATAGTTGTTTGTATAACAGCTGTAAATGGGTTGATATGTATGGACTGTGGATGGACTAAATGGGTTGATAGCCTCCATATTAAGATTGAGGTCTTATTTGTTTACTTTACTAAAACACATATTGGCAGTCCCCTAAATAATTGAGACTAAGTTTAAAAAGAGCCTCCTGATGAAGGTGAAAGCGGAGTATGAAAAAGCCGGCTTAAAACTCAACCTTCCAAAAAACAAAGATCATGGCATCTGGTCCCATCACTTCATAGCAAATAGATGGGAAAAAAAAGTAGGAAAAGTGGCAGATTTTATTTTCTTGAGCTCCAAAATCATTGTGGAGGCTGATGGTAGCCACAAAATTAAAAGACATTTGTTCCTTGAAAGAAAAGCTATGAAAAACCTAGACAGCATATTAAAAAGCAGCCACATCACTTTGCCAACAAATGTCTATATAGTCAAAGCTATGGTTTTTTTCTGTAGTTGTATACAGATATGAGAGTTGGACCATAAAGAAGGCTAAGCACCGAAGAACTGATGCTTTTGAATTCCAGTGGTGAAGACTCATGAGAGTCCCTTGGATAGCAACATCAAACCAGTCAATCCTAAGGGAAATCAACCCTGAATATCCACTGGAAGGACTGTTGCTGAAACTGAAGCTCCACCTGATGCGAAGAGGTGACTTATTGAAAAAGACCCTGAGACTGGGAAAGATTGAGGGCAGGAACAGAAGGGGATGACAGAGGATGAGATGGTTGGATGGTATAACTGACTAAATGAATACGAATTTGATCAAATTCTTGGAGACAGTGAAGGACAGGGAAGCCTGGTATGCTGCAGTCCATGGAGTTGCAAAGAGTTGGACTCAGTTTAGCGACTGAACAGCAACAACAAGTTTAAGTTACTGGGCACTTGTTTCCAGAATCTGTTGCCTTTCTAATAATGTGAACATCTTATGTGATATCTTTCAATAAGACAGAAATGCTTATAAGCATTTGGTAAGCATATTCTTAAACATGGTAAGCATATCCTAAAACAATAATATTAATAGTGATGATGCCCTGATATTATTTCCTTGGTGTAAATTCTTCTGTCATGACCGATTTCAAGATAGCAAGGTGAGGTCACAGGAGCCAGGATTGGAAGAGAGGCATACAGCTGGCCATCTTGAGTAGGAGAGCTGAGCACACAGACCGCGTCAGGGGATGAAGAGGAGCCAGTGGAAGGCAATGGGAAGTGACGAGGTGTTGGCAAACTGGGAGTATATGCTCTAACTGAACACATTCAAATCCAAATTTAAAAAAACTGAGCAGTGTGGAAATGGCTGATGGCTCTATAATTTGTCACTCCAAAACAAAATCCATGATCCAGACTACTTAGTCTGGCCTTTGAAGTTTTTTTGTTTTTTTTTTTTTTTTCCTGGTTCCTTTCAAGCCTTTCTAGCTTGTTTTTAGTCCTCTGACTTGTTCACTGTAACCTGGTCACATTGAGCTGCTTATGGTTCCCTGAGCCCGCCTCAGTTATCCCACAGACGCCCCTCTTTCCTGGGCTATTCTTTCCCATCCTATCTTTTTGGAAATTTCTCTTCCTCCCTTAATCCTGGTTATCCTCCTGACCTATGTCAACAATACAGACACAGTGAGTTCTGTGCTCCCACAAAATCATTTGCCAGATTGTGTGTCAGCAAGTATCATACTGTGCTGTGTTTCACTCACACATTCTCCTTCCCCACAAGACTGAGAGTTTCTTGAAGATGGAAATTTTGTCTTACTTATTTTTTTAATTTTCATCATTTAGGGCAGAGTTTGGCTTATGTAAGGAGCTCAGTAAACACACAAATGTATATATACATGAGTCACTATTAATAATATTATTATTATAAAACAAACTCTTGAGTGGAACATGCTGCTGCTGCTGCTGCTGCTAAGTCACTTCAGTCGTGTCCGACTCTGTGCGACCCCATAGATGGCAGCCCACCAGATTCCCCCGTCCCTGGGATTCTCCAGGCAAGAACACTGGAGTAGGTTGCCATTTCCTTCTCCAATGCACGAAAGTGGAACATACTATATGGCAAAAAATTAGTGTAAGTATTGTAATATATATTAAATGACTGAATTCTTAAATTAATATCCTTCTTTACATACCCACTTTATAAGTGGTAAAATTGAGGCTCAGAGGATGTAAAAGACTTACATACCAAGGTCACACCGCTAATAAGTGTTGGAGCTGGGCATTTAGCTGTATTAGACTTTATCCCACCTCTTGCCTTTCCTGACTCCTCCTAAATTCTTTAGCAGTCTTGGGAAAACAAAAACACTTGCAAGTATGTTTGTGACTACAGTAACTAAATGCCCTCACTGTCCTATAATTCAGGCTACTCAGGACCATTAGCTATCTGAATGATGCTGCTGCCATGGAGGAATTTAGAGAGAAAAGCAACATGTTTAATTAGGTGGTTGTTGATAACACTGACCCAGGATAAATGGATTCTGGCAACAGAGGTGCTTTTGTTGCTGCCAGAGTCTTGCCACAGGTCATTACCATCTTGATAGATTTGAGGCCCTTTTCAGCCTGAGTGCTTTCACCCAAGGATGGAGGAAGTGTCACTGGGCTTTGAGCTGCTTGGAGGCCCAGGGTAATGGAGGCAGGACTCGATGGATGAACCCCACTAGTGTCAGTGAAGAGTTTCAAGCAGTAGAAGTCTCTACCCGAATTAGATGCAAGTCAAGTCCATATTGGATCCTGAGCCCTGCCACATGTCAGACATTGTACCAAGGACTGAGAGGTGGGCAGAGATGGGTTTGGACAAAGGTGAGTCAGAATTAGGCCCTGACTTAAGCAGTGCTTTCCTCAAAATGAGCCATATTATGTTGTAGAAGGTGAGCACAGAGAAGGAAGAGAAAATCATTCTCACTGAATCACTGTGGAAAGGTTTCATGGGCATAGTATCTGTGAAGGACAGGAAAGGTCTGAATGAACAGGAGGGAGAGATGGCATACCAGATAGAGCAAAGTGGATGAGTACAGTCATGAGGCCAGGGCCTTGTGTCAGGAACTTTAGGGATCAGCAGGCAGTTCCATTTGACCGATAGAATTTATTAAGGGGCGTAATAATAAATAAAGCCGGCAGGGGAAATTCAGTCTGTGACACATCCTAAGCGAGAGAGCAGAGCACACGGCACTGTATCAGGGGACGAAGAGGAACTAGCGTAATGTTCGTAGCCAGGGTAAGACCTTAAAGATGCAACAGAAGGGCATGTAGGCAGTGAGAATGCACTGATGTCCTCAGAGCATGGGCATGAAGTGACCTGGACTGATGCTTCCCAGAGGTTAACTACAGGAACCAACTGGGAACCCTGTGAAAATGCAGACTCAGGTTCTGCATGACTGGGGTGGCCCTGCGTGTCAGCACTGCTAACAAACTCCTAAGCACTGCTGCTGCTGTTGGGCTGATTCTAAGACCACACTTCGAGTAGCAAAGTCTAGAAGAGATGGAAGTATGCAAAAATGAGTGGGGTTGGCTAGGAGATCCATTTCAGGTTGTTTATTTGCATTTCACATTTATTATTCATGAATGAAATGTTCAGCAATCCCTAGTTTCACAGTTTGTTTGTTGTTTGTTTTGTTTTGTTTGGCTTTTATTTTTTAAATTATTAGCAGCAGTGCTTTTCATTACAAAACTAGCTCAGTGCTCTCCTAATTAGACTGTGACAAGATGAAGCACCATTAACCTTAGCCCAACAGCAGTAGCCACCATTCCCTACAGGTATCTGACTTTTTAGTTGATTCTGGGGAAAAGACTAAATAAGATCAATTGGACAGCACAAGGCCAGATAGGTATAGAGAGGAAGGGGAAAAGGTCTCGATCCTGCCCAGCAAATCTCAGTCCTCCTGCCTGCTAACGACAGACAATCAACAAAGAAACAAGACACAGGCCCAGAGATCATTTACCCAATTTAACCTGTGGTGATGACTGTGTTGGGAGATGAAAAATCACCAAAGGCAGCAAGAGCAAAGCAATGAGAAGACAGCCTGGCCGGGAGAGAGGCCCCGTGAAGCCAGGTCCCCCTGTGACCCTTAATAAGTGGTTGCCTTTAGATAAGTCATTTAATCTTTGGGTTTCTTCATCCACAAAAAGAAGCCAATAGCTCCTCCTTGCTTTCTCCCACAGGTCTGTTGGAGGATCAAATATGGACTCAGGTGTGAAAGCGAACACAGACACTGCTTTGGAGATCAGTGAACTCAGTGGCACCCTAAACCTAAGAAATGGTTCCTGATCTCCTGGGCTTCAACATTACTTTGCTCCCAGGATGCCCCTTCCCCCTTTTATATGAACATACACCATGGTTATTTCTTCTGGGAAATCATTCTAAATTAAGCAGAAATGCTCTGCACACTTCCAACTCACCCCACCAAGCCCAGGAAATAGAGTTGAGTTTACCCATTGAGTTACAATCTGGTAAGGGGCACACATGGAATCTGAGCACAAAGGCAAAACAAAGAATATTTTTGCAAAAGTCAGAACAGCATAATGCATTGGAGCCCTGTCTCTGCTACTTTAGAGCTGTGCTAGTCTTCCGTTTTAAATGTTTTTATTAAATATGTTGATATATAATGCTATGTTAGTTTCAGGTATATAGTAATTCAGTTAAGTATACACACACACGTGTGTGTGTATTTGTTTAATAACCAGTGCTGGATAAGAGTATAAAAATTATATATATACATATATATATTCCATTGTAAGTTATTACAAGATATTGCGCATAGTCCCTGTGCTATCCAGTAGTCTTTGTTGTTTAAATATTTTATATGTATTACTCTTCTGAATATTTTATATATATTACTCTTTGACTTCTTCATCTGCAAACTGGAGGTGATGTTTCTACCTAAGACAATTGCTATGAAGATTGAATTAAATGAAGAGTAATTTTTAATCTATAAGTTATTATATAAATATTACTTACTATTTTTGTCAAAAACAAAAATAGTAAGAGAATGTTGTATATATTTTCATTTCTCTTTCCAATTGTGAAATATTACTCTGGCCTACTGTTAAATATCCCTTAGTTGGCACTTCAATTTTAAAAGAATTGAATATAAACCTCCACACTTGTGTAGCCATTCACAGTTTAAAAGTAACTGTATAATACTTTACAAAAATTACATGATAACTGAGAAAAATATGAGGAAAAACCTAAGAAAAGTTCCATTTAGAGATCATCAAAATTATATAAATTATAGCAATATAATGGCAAGCACATAGAAAGCACTTATCACAAAGTGCAATTTAGTGCTCACTAAATGTTATCTATTAATATTATAGCAATAATTGACAAAAATGCATGGAGAAGAGCTGGAATGATATATACCAAAAATTAACAGTGGCTGTGCTTCTTTCAAGAGCAGAGGATTACTAATTGATTAAAAGACTGTACTAAAACAAATTCACTAATTTAAAAAAAAATGGAAAGCCCATTCAAGTTCACCCAGCTACACTGATCATAAGCAGCAGAGTCAGGAATACAGCCCAAGTTTTCTGATTTCAAATTCAGGACTCTTTTTATGACACTAGGCTGCTTTTGACTTTATCTCATTTTACTGTCTATCTGTCCAACATGGAGAGCTGGATTTGACTAAAGCCATGGATAAAAAGCTACATGAGTTTCGGGAGAGGTAGGCTGTGAAACACGCTGAAAGTATTTTCCACGAAGATGAAGAGCAAGAGTTACTTGATCCCAGCCACTAGAGGCAGGTCTTCTCATTCAGGAATAAGAGGAATAAGAACAACAACCCCCACCACCACTTCACACTAATGTGTGTGGAGTGAAAATCCCATCTCTTCCCACCTCACTAAAAACCGCAGTCAAAGACATCTTGAGTACTTTTGACTCAAGAGCCACTTCACTGCCGTTGTATCATACTTTTTGAGACTCCATAGAGTGTGTCAAGTTGTTCTCTTGGGGCTGGCTTAATGGATCACTTCTAAAAGGGTACACACTATTTATTTAAAAAGTCCTTTCCCAAAGGACCAAGAAAGACAGTGCAAGGAGGAGATGAAGTGGAGATAAACATCATCCTGTCTTTATAGCTATCGAGGCTTATAAAGTTCCTAAAGCGGCTGGGCTGAAAACTTGAGTCTCACTTGGAGTCTCCTTGCTTGGTGCTATGCTAAGTCACTTCACTTGTGTTCAGCTCTTTGTGATCCTATGCACTGTAGCCCACCAAGCTCCTCTGTCCATAGATTCTCCAGGCAAGGATACTGGAGTGGGTTGCCATGCCCTCCTACAGGGTATCTTCCCCACCCAGGGGTCGAACCTACGTCTCTTATGTCTCCTGCACTGGCAGGTGGGTTCTTGACCAGTAGGCCCACCTGGAAAGCCCTTCTTAGGGCACTCTTATTGATTTCAGCTAACTGGGATCTCGCTGGAGTTGACTGCATCTCTCATTTTTCTTTTGGTCTCTCATCCTCCTTGTATTCTCTACCCAAATGCCTTCTAACTTTTGTTTTTCCAATTCTGCTGAATGATATATTTGTATAAATTTAGAACATCACAAAGAAGCTCGCCTGAACTAGCAGAAAATGCCTTGACTGGCTTAATGTTATTTCATGCCCTTATTTCATACATAGATAGACCTTCTGCAACCTTGCAGCCTCTGTCTGGCATTCATCTTTCCTCAGTCATCTGTCCAGACTTCATCCATTCATCAGTGAAAAGATGACTCTTTTGCCGAATTGGATAACAGTTTTTGAATACTGGAAGAATATAATATTTTCTGAGTCTTCTTTGTGTTGTGATAATATCATAGCCACATACACGCTTTTACACTTAATCTGCATCTTTGGCATATCCTCGACTAATTTCTTAAGTTTAGACAATTAACAAAACAATAAAATCAAACTCTGATCTCTAGAGTTTGCTTATTTCCATGGTATAACTGCTGCCACCAATTCCAAGCTACCAGCATGACATCACTGAACATGCAGTTCGTGAAGGATGGGCACACTATCACATATTATTTCCACCACACAAATAGAATAAGTAAAAGTAACCCCAGGTTTCCCAGGTGCCACTAGTACTAAAGAATCCACCTGCCAGTGCAGGAAATATTAGGGATACAGGTTTGAACCCTGGGTTGGGAAGATCCACTGGAGGAGGGCATGGCAAACCACTTCAGGATTCTTGCCTGGGAAATCCCATGGACAGAGGAGCCTGGTGGACTACAGTCCATGGGGTCACACAGAGTCTGACTCAACTTAGCAACTAAAACCACCACCACCTATACTATTTGGATAGCAAGATCAAACAAGTCAATCCTAAAGGAAATCAACCCTGAATATTCAGTGGAAGGACTGATGCTGAAGCTGAAGCTCCAAAACTTTGGCCACCTGATGGGAAGAACCAACTCATTGGAAAAGACCCTAATGCTAAGAATGAGGGCAGGAGGAGAAGGGGGAGGCAGAGGATGAGATGGTTGAATGGCATCACCAACTCAATGGACATGAAACGGAGCAAACTTAGGGATACATTGAAGGACAGGGAAGCTTGGTGTGCTGCAGTCCATCAGGTCGCAGAGTTGGATGTGACTTAGCTATGGACCAATGACAACCTACACTACATTAAAAGGGTTTTTACTATTCATGATTCTGAAGATGGAATATTGATTTGAAAGCAGACATTCTTTAAACCACTGGTGAGCAACCAAGGATTTCTTATCTCCCCAGAAGAAACTGAAAGTTGATGTACACAAAGCCCAGTCATTTTTGTCACATACGAATAAGTGTTATGCTTGAAAAGAGTCTTGTGTGATTGGTAAGGTTGGGGAAATTGGTCTATATTACAGCCCCTGAAACTTATAAGAATGGATGGTCTTAGAAAAACAAGTAAAGGGGACAAGAGTAGCCCCAGGCTCTCACCTTTCTGGGCCCGTGTGTATTTATACATTCGTTTTGTTTAGTCTTGCTGTTGTTATTTTGGAGGTTTGGTTTTAGTTTGATTATTTTTGCTGTGTTTTTTTTTTTTTTTTTTTCTGCACTGCAAATGAACAGAAGAGTTAAGTGTGATGTCATTCAAAACCTGTATGCATGTCTTTCTTTTGACAAACAACCTCCTATCTTCTGCTTGAACAGTCACAGTGTCTGGGACCTCATTCATTTAGTCCAAATGCCTGAACATCTTTACAACTGACACCTCTTTCCATCACAAGTAGGCAGTCTGATCAAGCTATAAGGATTAACAGGCAAAGGAAAGTAACTGGCAATGTCTTATTCTGGTAAAAATGACTGAAATCAGATCTTCTCTTGAAACTTGCTTTTGATGGAGGGTCATGGGAGAAGTAAAAGAATTTTAACAGAGAGGATGACCAAAAGAGGACACAAAATCACTACCATTTAAATAGGAGAAATGGGTTTCAATGCACACAGGAAGAAGGCCTGACAGCAAATAAGCAAAAGTGACTGCTTGAAGTTCTACATGCATGGGATATACACATTATTGTCATCCTTAATATAAATGGATACCACAAAATGAATGCAAAACAGAAAACCAGTTGCTGGAAAGTGCTTTCCAACTCTTTGAGCTTCCTATTAGGTTCAGAGCTAGGTACAAAACCTGAGTCTTGGGGGTAAAACTGTTCATATTTATCTGAACACTGCTTGGTTCAGCATCCTAGTTGACATTAAAGCAAGCACACAATTACAGAGATAAGCCTCAACACAGATCACACAATCAGATATATCTTTGGATAGCTGACATCCACTGGCTATTGTAATCACTAAGCAAAAGCATTCAAACAACTAAAAAAACAGGTCAAATAAAATCAAACAAAATAAGCACTATTAAAGAAATGAGAGAAATGAGAAAGTCACTCAGTCGTGTCTATCTCTTTGTGATCCCACAGACTACAGATTCCATGGAATTCTCTAGGCCAGAATACTGGAGTGAATAGCCTTTCCCTTCTTCAGGGGATCTTCCCAACCCAGGGATCGAACCCAGGTCTCCCACATTGCAGGCAGATTCTTTACTAGCTGAGCCGCAAGGGAAACCCGTTAAAGAAATAACTGATACCATTATTAATATGTGAGAGTTCACACCAACATCCACCCCTGAATTTGAAAGACCACATTTGTGCATCCTTTCTTATAAATGAGATACATTGTGGAAATGAATCAGTTAAGTGTTTACCTCCGATGTGACCTTCAGAATTTAAGTAGACATCTATCCTAATCAAGGCAGGCTTTTCATTTGCACAAGTCATACTCTACCCTGCAAATGAGAGGTGGATAGAGGAAAATCATGATGATAGAGATGGAGATGGATAGATAGAAATAAAAGTAGAGGCTACAAACAACAGCAAAAACTAACTATTGGCTTACCAACACTACGGTGAACAGAGAAAGGACGCTGATATGCACTGAAAAGTCGTATGTGCTGGGGATCTTGCTGGGGATTTTATGTTATCTCATCTAGTCATCCTAACACCTCATCAAGTATATATCATTATCTCTAATTTATATATTAAGACACAAATGCTCAGAAGTTGTCAGGTTGGTTTTCAAAATTCATTTTAATTCAAATATTGGAACCCATTTGAAACAATGACATCATGTGGTGGTCAGACAGATGGAAACAAGTTACTTGGTTCTGCATTTCATTGATTAACGGATTTATTCTGCTTGCCTGGATGATTAAACATTCCAGAGTTGCCCTGCTAAAACTTAATCAAAGAAGATGTCCCACCCAGAGGTGAAAGATGAAATGATTCTTCACTCAAGGTGTAGAAGTTACTGAACTTTTCTCCTGAAACCTCTGGAGATCATATTACCAAGAAAACTTACTGAACTCTGAAGTGGAATTCTAACTGCATTCTCCTCTTAATATTATGGATTCTGCAGAAGAAAAGACATGCCTCTTACCCTTATTATGAGTATATTTTACCTATTATTGTAAAGACCATGACATTCCTAATATTTGCCTGGTGGGCTAAGTAAAGGTCACATAGACACTAGAGTTTTGGGAGAGGACAGAAAGGTAATCATCTCCATGGTGTCTTTTGCAATGAAAACCCCTGTAGCTAAGATTAAAACTTGAAAGTGAATAGAGCAGTCAATAAACTGACAAGGATGTAAGTGTTAGATTTGGTTTTTATACTAACTCTGGACAGGGGGCCTGTCCTTTTTTGGCAGTGGTGGGGAAGGGGTTATATTTATTTATTTTTAGATTTTTGTTTTATGTTGATGTATAGCTGATTAACAACGTTGTGCTAGTTTCAGATGTACAGCAAAGTGACTCGGGTATGCAGATACATGTATGTTCTTTTTCAGCTTCTTTTTTTCTCATTTAGACTATTACAGAGTATTGAGCAGAATTTCCTATGCTATACAGTAGGTCCTTGTTGGTTATCTATTTTAATATAGTAGTGTGTACATGCCAATCCCAGTCTATCCCTTTCTACCACGTGGCCTGTCTTTATCCTATATGATTTTTCCTAGTTTTTTGCTCAGAGTTCACATTGTATATGTTGACCTCACCCATCCTCTTTCCCAACCCTCCTATCCACTGTATCCAGAGTGGGATGATTAGTAGCATGGTATGACTGGTGAGAGAGTGCTTACTAGAGACAGAGATTGGAACCAGGGAGCTCAGTTAGGAGGCTAACGCAATGGTCCTTGTGAGAAATGGTCATGCCCTGAGTTAAGGTAATTGCAGTGATAGTTAAGAGAAGCAACTCGCCTGGAAAACAGTCGTAGAAGTCAAACTTGGTCATAATATCAGCCATGGGGCACCACAGGACTTTACTCTCCAATGGGAGAGTAATTGATGATCTCTCTGTAACCAGAAGAAATTCTTCTAGAAATTCTGGCCATCTCCTATTCTATTATGGTATTGTCAAACAAAAGGCTAGATTTCCATTGCCCTTCACTTAGTCATAATTACTCACTCTGTCAAGAGCCAGAAGCCTTGAATTGTCTCTCCAGAAGTCTTGGTAATATGGCCTTTCAAGTCTTCCATGGCAGTCTCAATGGCCCCTGGCTGAGTAGGAAGAAGAAAATACTAGTTTAGAGAAGACTGAGTCCCCTTCATGCTTATGATCAGTTACTATATCCCAGCAATTCCCCCAGAAAGTGGGCCAGGAAAGATAGTTCTTGGAGTAGCCTGTTGGTTGTTGGTACTGCCTGCCAGAGAGCTTAGTCTTGAATTCTGGTATTTACTAAGCTGCTCTCCTTGCACAAGACAAAAGTGATCCAGGTCCTATAAGCCTTTCATAATCTTACTCTCACATGTTCAAAGAAATTAGGATTGCTGTTTTCAGAGGGCCAATTTTTCTGATAAACAAATATGTTTATAATGAAATTCAATGCATTTAGCAATATCTACTTATTTTTTTAATCAAACTTTTCTCTCTTCAAACAGTACATGGCAGTAAAACATAAAAGAAAAATCTTCCAATGTTCTGACTGTAATTCTGGTTCTGGGAAATGAACTTTTTTGTCTCCTTACCTCTCTTTCTTCACCATTCTCCAAGCAGATATTCCTACTATGAGCCTTCCTCTAGTTTAAAAATTGATTGACGTTCCTTAACAAGAAATTCACTTTCCTAGTGGCTGAGCAGTAAATAAGCCTCCTTCTAATGCAGGAGACATAGATTCAATCCCTAGGTCCAAAAGATCCCCTGGAGAAGGAAATGGCAACCCACTCACGTATTCTTGCCTGGGAAATACCATGGACAGAGGAGCCTGGTTGGGGAGGGGATGGCTGTGGGGTGGCACTGCAGTCCATGAAATCATAAAGAGCTAGACATAATTTAGTGACTAAAGAAGAAATTCATAGACCCTCAAGCTTAGTGATTCTTAAACTTCAGTCCACATGAGAATCACCTAAAATGTGTTTTTAAAACACAGATTTCTGGGCACTGTCCCCAGAGATTCTGATTCAGTAGTTCCGAGGTGGGTCTGAGAATTTTCATTTCTATCAATTTCCTGGGTGATGATATTGGTGTGGGACTCTACTGTAAGAGCCATTGTTCTCTAGGCAGTCACTCCCAGCCTTTGTTACTCATCAGAATCGCCAGGGGAGCTTTGGAAAATTCTAATGCCGAGGCTGTACACCAGGCCAATTATATCAGATACTCAGTAGGTGGGATCCACATAACAGCACCTCAGGATTTTTAAAAGCATCTTGGGTAACACCAGTGTATAGAACCACTACAGCTCAGGGCTCATCAATTATAAGCCATTTCATTTTGTAGGTGGGGAAACAGGGGTCTGAATATGGAAGTAACTTGTCAAGTTCCCCCAGCTAAGAGGTGACTGACATAAGACAGGAAACCTAGACATTCTACCTCCAGGTGTACAACACAGCACTGGCCTCACGCCCAAGCCTGGAACAAGCATGTTACATGCTCTCATATAGTGTAATAGGGATTTACACTAAACACCTAATCTTCCACAAATATTAGCACTCCTAATCCTCCTAGTTTGAGACCTTTCCTAAAAGGAAACAGGGACACTAGCCTGGTCAAGACCCATTCAAATATATTTTTCTCCCAGAGGTGAGTGGGTTGTAGGATTTGGGGTTGCTTATTTTCTCAGTCTTTGATAAAAGGCTTTGAAAAATGTTGACCATAGAGTCCATTGGTTAAGAAAAATCTTACATGAGTCCACATGTAAAATACAGGAAAAGAAGTAAAGAATCCGCCTGCAATGTGGGAGACCTGAGTTCGATCCCTGGGTTGGGAAGATCCCCTGGAGAAGGGAAAGGCTACCCATTCCAGTATTCTGGCCTGGAAAATTCCACGGACTATATAATCCATGGGGTCACAAAGAGTCAGACACAACTGAGCAACTTTCACTTTCATACTTCCACTTTTCCCCCTCCCTTCCAATTCTTTCCACACAGTCCAAGTCATCCTGGAATTTGCAGGACAAGTACTCAGAGTTGGGTGACCTGGGCTGATAGTCCAGATCTGTCNCGGACTATATAATCCATGGGGTCACAAAGAGTCAGACACAACTGAGCAACTTTCACTTTCATACTTCCACTTTTCCCCCTCCCTTCCAATTCTTTCCACACAGTCCAAGTCATCCTGGAATTTGCAGGACAAGTACTCAGAGTTGGGTGACCTGGGCTGATAGTCCAGATCTGTCATGAATAAGTTCTTTGACCTCTAGACAATGATTTACTGTCCTTGGCCTCCATTTCTTTATCTATAAGACAAATGAGTGGACTGAAACAAAGCTTTCCAAGCCAAGCTGATGATCAAAATCTCCTGGAAATTTTTAAGAAAATATAATCACACCCTTTACACCGAGAGATTCTGATTTCTCAATTTTAACAAGTTTCCTGATGAATTGGACAGTCAGCCAGTAGACTGAATGGTTTCTGATTCTTTTGTCATCCTCTGCTGCTGGTTGAAGGGCTGTCAGAAAGCTAATACAGCACCTCAGGCCTGCTGAACCTGGTGTGTCATGAAATCAATAGGTTCTGGGACATTCATTAAATATGTTTTGTGCTCCCATTGACACAAGAGGTTGTATCACCATCGCTGATCCAGTCCCAGTTGGCTCAGACGGTAAAGAATATGCCTGCAATGAGGGAGACTTGGGTTCAATCCCTGGGTTGAGAAGATCCCCTGGAGGAGGGTATGGCAACCCACTCTAGTCTTCTCGCCTGGAGAGTCCCCATGGACAGAGGAGCCTGGCAGGCTCCAGTCTATGGGGCTGCAAAGAATCGGACATGACAGAGTGACTAAGCACAGCACAGCTGGTAGGACTGGTCTATGCCTCGTGGAAATTTCCTGGGATTCTGTGACAATTCTCTCATCTCTCATCCTCAGCTCTCCATGATGGAGCTTGACTCTACCAGGCCTAATGGTCAAAGTTCTCTGAAAAATGATACTTTCTTTGATGATTCATCATGGCTATTTTTCCTGTCTCTCTTCCTGTATCCATGTAATTTCTTCTTCAAGCTAGTATAACTTGGTAGTGAAACTAGTACTTTTAGGAAGAAAAAAAATTAGAAGTAGAATTGAAGAATAATGAAATAATCCTGAAATAAGCATTTTGTTGAATGCTTTTATACCAGGCACTTTGCCAAAAATATGTAAAGACAAATAAAAGAATGTAGAATTTTTCAAAACTCTTCTTGTCTTTTCTATGAAAGGCAATCAGCAAAATCCATCAAAATGATCTGTCCTTTGATCCACACATTCCATTTCTGTGAAGTTATACTACTGAGACTCTTGCATATGTACAAAGTGACATGTGCAAAGTTTCCTCTGCAGCCTGGTTTGTGGATAGCAAAAACTTGGAAACCATGCAAAAGTCTAGGCATATGAGACTCATTAGGTATATCAAGGGACACAGGCATGCAATGAAATATGATAAATACATAAAAAATGAATAAACGTGCTATGAAGCAAGGGTAAATATGTCATCATTTGTGTAAAAAGGAGGACAATGGATAAGAATAAGTATTTTTGTTTGTACACACCTAAAGCCACTCTAGGATACACAGAAAAGGTTAACAGGCGCCCCCTAGAGGTAGGGAAGGAAATGATGGTGGGCACAGTGTATAGAGGTGGTATTTTACTATGCATCCTTGTGTGGATGCTCAACTCTTTTCTACCCTATGGACCGTAGTCCACCAGGCTCCTCTGTCCATGAGATTTCCCAGGCAAGAATACTGAATGGGTTGCCATTTCCTACTCCAAGGGATCTTCCCAACCCAGGGATCGAATCCGCACCCTCCTGTACTGAGCCTCCTGCGTTGCGGGTGGATTCTTTACTGCTGAGCCACCAGGGAAGCCCATTGTTGTACTATATACCTTTTCAAAAGTTAAAGGTGAAAAGTAAACTGGATTCTTTAGAGAACAGTTTGGAAATCTCTGAAATCCTGTCCGGGTACTCACTGCCTTAGTTCTCACCTTCAGTAGTAACATCGATCACGCCTTTATGGAACAGTTATGCATTCCGTCCTGATAAAGTATTTTACTCTTCTCCATTTGTTACTCTTGGTTACTATGATACATTAACTTCAGCCATTTAGTGTCAAAAATACAATAAAGTGTGTGAACCTTTTGACTTGTGTCCAGGCCAAGGTTTTAAATCTCAGCCTTTCTGGTTGAGACCCTCGTCAAGTCACCTTGTCATTCCACAAATCAGTCTACATGCATTTGTTAGATAGATGAGATAACATTAACTGTTACAGCTGTTTGGAAATGCCCAAAACATTGATAACACTGAAGAGTAAAAGACTCTATTATCATTCTTTTTGTTAATACTAAATAGAAGGGAAACCTTTATACCAGGATCAGGGGATCAGATGATTACTGCAGTGAGACAATTAGCTCTGAGACTCCTTGCAGCCTGAGACTCAAAGGAAAGTATATTGGAATGATATGTACTCATCATCCAACCAAATAAAGCTTAGCAAGAGAGTACACATACATTTCTAATTCTAAATTTTAAGAAAAAGATCATTAGGGGGATCCTTGTTTTTAAGTCACCACGTGACATAATGAACAATAACTTCTCTGATGTCTAGCCCTAAATAGTTTCAGTCAAAACCAATGTGCTGAGGAAAGTTCAAGGACATGAGTATTTGCTGTTGTTGAGCTTATTTTATATTGGAGTATAGCTGATTAACAATGTTGCGATAGTTTCAGGTACACAACAGAGTGACTCAGCCATACATATAAGACATATGTATTTGTCTCCTTGCATTTCCTTGAGCTAGACTAGCCTGGGAGTCAATTGTCATACAGACAATATTCATGTCTGCTATTGATATTTTTCCTTGTAATGGACACTTTAGCCAGACAGTGAGAAGAAAGGACAGAGCAGAAAAGAGTGCTCCTAGGGACTTAGACACAATCCGCTCTCTCCTGCGGGTGTCATCATCCTCAGAAAGGGTTGCTTTGTGGTACATTCATAAGGTAAGAAACCAGTTCTGAACTGGACCTGATTTGTAAAGCCTAGGCAAATTTGTCTCTCTCTGAAAACGAAAGAAATGCTTCTTATCTCGTAATTGTTAAGGATCACGCTTAGATAGAAACATCAACTTTTATTACCATCTTCAAAGCATTTCAGTGTAAGGAGGGGAATCCAGAAACCTTCTGCCCAGTGAGATATATAATTTCTAAGCCAGAGGGAAGCTCACACAGACAATAACAATACAACTAATATAGTTAGTTGTTCCCAGTACAAGAGCAAGACATGGGGAAGCCTATAGTAAGAGAAGAAGGAAAAGGAGAGAGTATGAAAGCCAAATTAGTGTCATGAGGCAATGACATCTTGCCACACAATGGGAAGTCCCAAACCTGCTTATTAAAGTCTCGTTCCTCACAATAGAACACAGGCTATAAAAAGGCCATGGGGAACCATTAATTAAATATTAAAAGATCAAATAGTTTTAGTCCCATTAGTTTGTATGTAATTTACATTCTCAAGTATAAATTTAGAGATAATTCCCCATCTCTAATCGCTTTCAACTTTCTGATAAGGTATCTGCAAATATAGAGCCCTACAGGGAGTTTAAATATATCTTTCCCCATGCAGATCAAGTATTGTTCCTTTCATAGGAAGTTGCTTTTGAATATCACTCTCCACAACTAAAGTGATTATCATAATATACCTCAAGTTATTAGCCTTGAGGGGTACTTTTGTGGAGAGAAGGCAGTAGGCCATTTTTAGACATGTCTAAGCAATAATAGCAAATGAACAAAAGTAGGAGGAAAAGGTTATCCAAGCAGACTGATAGCCCCTGGTGGAGGCCCTCATTATGTGACTCCTCATTCACTGTCCAAGGTCAGAGGCAGTGGATAGGTGGCACAAAGTACCAGGAATCCTGGGTTCCAGGCCTGCCATGGCCCCTATGTTGCCAAAGAAGAGAAGTCACGTCAGTTCTGTGTGTCCTAGGGGTAGGATTAGATATTCTCTGAGGCCCTTCCTGACTCAAAGCAAGAATGTCGCTAAGCCATATCGGAAGGGCAAAGTTGCAGCAAATAAACACTTGTCGGAAGACTGAGGAAAGAGCGCAACCACACAGAGTGACCCATAAAATGACATAAGAGATTTAAGGGGCCAGATTAACTTGTTTTATGACCAGATGTTCAGAGATGTGATCTAATGCACAATGTTATGATGCTAAGAATGCCTCTTGTTTGCCCTAAAATGTCATATATTTCCATATCCAACTTGAAACTCATATAATTGATCCTCCCCCTTAGTATAGCATTAGGCATCCACACCTGGCAGCTAAGAAGTTGAGTCCATCTGCCTCAGTGAGCCACTGAATAACTTTCCCTTCCAAGTTAAAAGATATGAACAAAAAGCAGCCTAAATATACAGCAAAACTTAAGTAAATTGTATTACATTTCCATGATACTTCTCTGGTGGCTCAAATGGTAAAGGATTTGCCTGCAATGCAGGCTATCCAGGTTCAGTCCCTGGGCTGGGAAGATCCCCTCAAGAAGGGAATGACTACCATGCCAGTATTCTTGCCTAGAGAATCCCCAGGACAGAGGAGCCTGGTAGGCTACACTCCATGGGGCTGCAAAGAGTCAGACATAACTGAGCACCTGAGCACACACAACAGATGTAACCCTATGTTTTGCACAATAAAATGTACATGTAAGAAAAAAGTAAGAAGCGATATTCACCAAAATGTCTAAAAGCATATTTATATATTTTCGTTAACTTTGAGCTGTGTAATTGTAAACCTCCTCCAGTGAAATTATTTAAAGCCTTATAGTAAAATGCAAGGCCAAGAAATATTTCTACTCAGTCTTATTGCTCTTCTGATTTGCCACATAGCCTTGAAATTCTTACACTGTAATAAATTGATTTCTTTTAAATCACTACATGGGATCAAGAACTATGAATGGGAATTGGGAAACATCAACTCTAAACCCAGCTTTGGTTCTCATTAGCTTCCTGGGCAAGCCAGTGTGCACTGAGTGTTAGGACTCCAGGTCAGCCACTGCCCCTCTCTGGGTCTTAGTTGCCACTAAAACTGAGAGTGTTAACTAGCAACTTGGTGTCCAAAGTGTGATCTGTGGACAGAAAGCATGAGTATTTCCATAGAGTGCATATAAATGCAGAATCTAAGGCCTCATCCCAGACCGACTGAATCAGACCAATATTCTAACAAGCTTTCCAGGTAATCTGTTTGCATGATAAAGCTGAGAAGAACCGCACCAGATCATCACTGGACTAGAGCTCCTTTCAGCTCCAAGAAGTGATAACTTGTGATGTGATGACTGTTTCATAGGTCTGAGTCATTCACAGTCCTGGTCTGATTTAATTATCCCTTGAGAAAATGAGTTAGCTTCCTTCATTTAAATCTCTTTGCTGAAAAAAAAATAAATAAATCTCTTGCTGCTACAGACCCTATATGTCTACATTTATACCTTACTTTAGAGGTCATGGTGAGGTCATGGGCATCTGAATGCCATTCTTTATTACCACTGACAGAAATGTGAATGCCAAATTAACCCCCCCCCCAAAAAAAAAGAGGAAGAAAGTATTTGGAATAGCAAGAGATGCTGTTTATGAAATGTTAATAGATGTGTCTTACACTGTATTACAAACACTTTAAAAAGTAGCTTATTTAAACTCTCAGATAAAACTAACATTTTATCCATACTTTGAAGAGAAGAAATTTATGTGTACATATACACCACACACACACATCTCTTCCCATTTTCTCAGCTACCACCACATCAACAGATCTGTGGTTTACAAGGCAGTAAAACCATATCATTCCTTTATTTATTCAAACTAATATTTATCATTGTTTCAGTTGAACCAACAATCTCATTTTCATTATCCTAGAATGCATTAAAGCACATTCATTATACTCATATGCTAACAAAAAAGAAAGAAAGAAACCAAGAAAAAAAACCTCTTCATATTTTGTCTCTTAGTCTGAAGGAAAGTGAATGCTGACTGCCTTGGGAATGTAGCCCTCACAGTTACCTCCTAAAGAGTCCTCGTGTCTACTTCAGACTCACTGACAAAATTAGAAGAACGTTTTCCTTCCCAAGCTCTTGAGAACCTAAAGTTGTTTTCTATACACCTGGTGGAAAAGATGTTCTTCACATGAATCAGAGTCAGTAATAGGAAACCTTTACTAAAACATCCTAAGTTCAATTGTACTTTATGGTAGAAAGACCACTGGACTTAGAAGATACAGAGTCTAGCTACAGCTCTTACACTAACATCATATGATTTAGTCGCTTAACTCCTCTGAAGCTTCTATGCATTTACTCCTAAAACAAGACTGATGAGGCTTTCGCTGCCTACCTCACAGTGCTGCCCCAGGGGACTGTCTCTTATAAGCTATACAGACCCACACAAATAAAAGCACCGTGTAAATAAAGAAAGAAAAGCTCTGTTGTAACTTTACAAGAATTTACAGAATCCTTGTAAACCACAGATCTGTGCCAATTTAGCTAAGCTGTAACTACACTTTCTAGAATTCCCTTTCTTGTCTGCTTCCAAATTAGTGCTGGCCACAACAGACATTTGTGTCAGACTTGAAAGGCAGAAGTGAAACATCAGTCGTGTTCTTGCTGAAGATCAGGACAGCCAATCAGACCCCACTGTTCAGAGCTGCTGAACAATGCCATCTCTTGTTTGCTAATGGCATGAAAGGGGGTGGGGGAAGCCCCTGGACCTATAGCTTCTTTTGTTACAGTCAGACTTCCTCCCTCAGAGCCTCCTTCCCTCAACTGAGTAAGTGTGCAGCTCACTCGGTGGAGAACACTGGCTTTTCCTGAAAATGACTCACATCTTCAAGTCCAAACTTGGTAGGAGAGCAACACAGGTTCCATTTTTCTGTGGTGAGTGCTGCTGGATCAAAAGGAATTCTAATTCGTCCACACAGGTTCCCCTATTCCCTAGTTCTACTACACAGTAGCCAGTTGGTTGATGTATAGCACCTGCAGACCCATTAACAGATGCCAAGACGACAGCTTTGCATAGATTTCTCAGGCAGCTATCTTAACTGTACCAGCTTCTAATGATACATCTCTTATTCCATATCATTCATCACTGTTCTTCTCTCACTTAACCCTGATAGATACATCATCACTATTAAAAAGATGGACATTCTAAGGGATGCTTTGATTTTTATCCCAGATATATCTTACAACTAAACTTTGCATATTCAAAAAAGTTAACATGCTTTGGAAAATAAGCCATTTGCTTTACATATGCAAAAACACACACATAATGAGGAACATGCCAGCAATTTGCACATATAAGTCACTGGATACAACTAAGACTCATTGAACATAGGTAATGTGGATATATGTTTTCAAACACACACACACTGAGTCTCTTTAGTTACAACTTTATCTTAACCAAAGTTTAACTTTAAAAGCTAAAAAATCCAAGTTTATTAATTAAAACATTATAAGTAGCCTCAAACTCTTAGCCATCACTTATTTAGGAGGTTGAGTTGAAGAAAAAAAATGTCGGTAAGAGATGCTCCAGGTCCCCGTGAAAATTCAGGTGTTCTCTGCTGCCACAGTGTACAATCTGCAGTTTATCCTCCAACTGTTTATAGCCTAGCCTATGAGCTCACTGCTAGTGTGTTGACAAGAAAGTTAAAGGATTGTTAAAGCAGATCTATAAACAGGAAGGAGAATTCAAGACAGGAAGGTACTAGAAATCAAGGATGCTTCTACTTGATCCAAATGTGAGGAGTCTGAAATGTTTTTAACATTTGGATATATAAACACCACCCTCATTATGCACCCATCTATTTATTCCCCAGCTTTGATGCGCAGGGAAAAAGCTGAGTTCCAGACTGCAACTCTATACTTGAAATGAAATGCCTGTGCCTACACTGTACTACCAGCATGCCCTGTATACCCTCGAGGTTCAGGTATTCTCAGCAATGCTTTCTATTCCACCACTCATGTCTTTTCCTAACATAGAACAAATACTCCCTCGGGGCTCCCAGCTTTATATTCTTCTAGCAAGTCTGGTTTTCTCTTCATGGAGCATTAACTTACTGAGGTCAGGTTTAGCAGGAATACAAAGCTGAGGAGCCAAAGACCCATGGGAACTGGAGGACCTGCTTCTCTGGTGGTCAAAATAAACCCATAACTTCTCTGAAATTCAGATCCTTCGCCTATAACATTAAGATAAAGATGCCTACTTCACAGTTATTGTAGCTATTACATGAGATAAAAAATGTGAAAACTGTTGATAAAATGTGGTATATGGAAGAATATTAGGGTTTTAGAGAGAAGTCTCATGCAGTATTTAAGAACACTAATGGTTTTATGATTTTACCCGAGTGACGAAGTACTTCCGTGAGAGATAAGGCTTGTGATAGGGATTCGGGTAGAGAGCTGATTCAACCACACTTGGCAGCCTTGAAATCTGCTTTGGTGCTGGGACCTCTGTTTCTGGCTCCCTCTCCTCCGTGGACAGCTGATCCGTCTCAGAAGGTTGGTCATCTTCCTCTCGCTTCAGAGACACAGGCTGGAATCCCTCAAAGCTCCCAGTTCTTGACATTTCTTTAGCCTAAAACAAAGAAACAAAATTCTCAGGGAAAAGAAAAAGTCACCTATGTCTTAGCTATGGCAAAAAAGCCCATGATGAAAAACCAAAGCTCCTGAAACACCAAAGCTCCTGAAACTGACAAACCCACCTCACATTAACTGAACAGATTCACTGACGGATGGAGTCCAGTAACAGAGACTCTGTGATCACCAGGAGACATTCACTAGAAGACATTTACCAGGGGACATTCATCAGGGGACATTTACCAGGGGACATTTACCAGGGGACAGCAGCAGAGACTCTCTGGACAGAAAAAAAGAAGCCACAAGTAGTTCCATCTTCCCCATCTTTAATTCCATGGAACAGGAAGGTAAACAAGGAAAGAACAATATGAAATTATCACCAAACAATTTTTCTTCAAGTTTTTGAAGTGTTTTTTTCTTGAAAGTCTACTAGCCTGTGAGCTTATTTAGGAGTTAAAAGCAATGATAATGCACTTTCTTATGTACTTCTTACTAATAGGGCACAGAAGCACTTAGAACTGAGTGCTTTCTTGTAACTGAAAAATTGCAATTCTAAAAATGTATCCTCAAGGACATATTGTACAACACAGGGAATATGGCCAATATTTTGTAACAGCTATAAATGAAATATAATCTTTAAAAATTGTGAATCACTACATTGTACACCTGCTACATATAACATTGTACATCAACTATACTTCAAAAAGAAAATTTTTAAGTAAAAAATAAATTAAAAAATAAAAATGTATCCTAAAGAAATAATTTAGACAAATGCCAAAAGATGTAAATATAGAAGGTTGTGCATTACAACATTGTGTCTAATAGGAAAAAAAAAAATAACCTCAAGTCTAACAGCAAAACATTGTATGTAATAGCAACATTAGACACTCACACAACATTGTGTCTAATACTAAAAATATATATAGTGAAACTAAGTATCCATCAGCAGATAATTGGCTAAGACAAGAGTTATAGTGCACAAATACAATTTGGTAATCAAAAATGTGAGAATATATTTTTACTACAGAATGATGTCCAAAATATAATGCTAATGGAAAAAATAAGCTATAAAATATTGTGATAATGTTACTCAAATTTGTTACAATAATTCAGAGAGAAGGAAGGGAGGGAGGGAGGGTGGGAATGAGTGAGGCAGGCAGGAAGGGAAGAAGACATAATACCTGAACTTGCGTACATACACACATGTTTGGTAGGACAGAGGGTAGGAAAATAATCTAAAAAGTGAAATAAAATATTAACAATGATCATCTCTGAAAATCTAGTGGTTACCAGTGGGGAGAGGAAAAGGGGAAAGGACTTGATAGGGGTAAGGAATTAGGAGGTATCAACTACTATGCATGGGCTTCTCTGGTAGCTCAGTTGGTAAAGACTCTACCTGCGATGCAGGAGACACCAGTTCGATACCTGATGTGGGAAGATCCCCTGGAGAAGGGATAAGCCACACACTTCAGTATTCTTGGGCTTCCCTTGTGGCTCAGCTGGTAAAGAATCCACCTGTAGTGCAGGAGACCTGGGTTCAATCCCTGAGTTGGGAAGATCCTCTGGAGAAGGGAAAGGATGCCCACTCCAGTACTCTGGCCTGGAGAATTCCATGGACTGTATAGTCCAAGAGGTCACAAAGAATTGGACAAGATTGAGTGACTTTCACTTTCAACTGCTACGTGTGAAATAAAGAAGCTATGAGGACATATCGTACAGCACAGGAGATATAGCTGGTATTTTATAACTACAACTGGGGTAACCTTTAAAAGTTAGGGGTCACTATGTTGTACACCTGAAATGTATATAGCATTGTATATCAAGTAGACCTCAACTTAAAAAAGACAATGATTATCTCTGGTTGATAGACTTACTGCTACTGCTACCACTGACAGAGTCACAGGTAATTTTTATTTTCTGTTTTCATAAGTCTCTGGATGCTTACAGTGACTACCTCTGACTTAACATAAATAGAAACACAGTAGACTCACTAATATTTTGTAAATTAAAAGAAGTATCACAAAGCAAAGCAAAATAGAAGCTACATGCTAGCCTAGCAAAGATGTCCTCAACCGAGTGACCTTTCTCAAGCTGAGGCAGTGTAGTTACGGCTGCTGTGCACACATTCCCAATGCTACGACGGAGAAAGTTCTCATGCCCAGCATCACCACGGGACTGGGAATGCCATCTTAGTCTTAGGGCTCCTTCCCACAGATTCCATTTCCTTCCTCTTTGTGAAACAACAGAAAGTGAGAAGCAGCACCTACCCACAGCAAATTTACATTATTGAAACTGGGAATAATTAAAGTAGCAGTAGCAGTTACCCTATCATCCAGAGACAATCATCCAGCAGGCAAGGGTGGTAAAATAGTACTAGCATATAATTTATTGCCTAACCCTGGATCATGGAAAAAGCAAGAGAGTTCCAGAAAAACATCTATTTCTGCTTTATTCACTCTACCAAAGCCTTTGACGGTGTGGATCACAATAAACTGTGGAAAATTCTGAAAGAGATGGGAATACCAGACCACCTGACCTGCCTCTTGAGAAACCTGTATGCAGGTCAGGAAGCAACAGTTAGAACTGGACATGGAACAGCAGACTGGTTCCAAATAGGAAAAGGAGTACANACCCCATGAATCGCAGCACGCCAGGCCTCCCTGTCCATCACCAACTTCCAGAGTTCACTCAGACTTACATCCACAGAGTCAGTGATGCCATCCACAGTAACATCCGTCAAAAAAGCCCTTTTCTTTTTTCTGTATTTCAGCAAGAAAACAAAACAAAAAATATGTGCCTAAAAAATAGAGTTATATTCACATATAAATGCATTATATTAGAAAGTGAGGATAAATATATATTTATGTGTGACCTGCTATTATTACTATTAAAGCAATAAGCCCGAATAAGTAATAAATGCACTGAGAAAGTTAAAATACTACCTTGATCATCAGATTTCCTTGGGCCTATGAGTGTGTATCTCAAGGCTGGCTTACTGGTTAGAGATAATGTTTGGTTTTGACCAGCCTTTCTGTAAATGTATGGCTTTACTCAGAGTGATCAAGAGAGGAGCGGAGTATGGACCAGGTAAACCATGGTTAAGTGTGGTCAGTGACGTCGTCTTCATATACAGGTGTACACATATGTAGCAATACTTTATTATGACCTCTTTATCCATGAAAATGTGCATGAGGAGACCTGCCTGACTTAATATCTGAGATTTTTTTTTTTTAAAGATCAAATTCTTTAAAAAGTTGTGAAAGTGTTTTGTAAATGATGGAGTGTCTTGATCTTCAATCTTCTGAAGAGCAATTAGTATATTATCATAGAAAGAGGAGGCAAGAAAATAACACTTAAGCAGTGTGGTTGGCAGTCTCTGAAAGATGCCAAAGGGAAAGTAACATTGTCCAAAGGTTTTAGGGAAGGTTAAGTCTATATTGACAAAGTTGAAACCATTGGCAAGATGTGGGGTGATGGTGAGGAGAGGCCATATATTCAGATGAGGGATGTTCCAAACTATCCCAAAAGGCCATCTTCCCACTCAGCCCTGGAGACCAGATGGAAACCAAAGCCCACAAGGCCAGAATTTGATATTATCCAAGTTACTTGCACACATACTTCCTTATGTCAGTTCCTGCTCTAGAGTATTCCTTTAGGCGCATATATGTCCTGTTTGTAACGGAGAAATTCAACTCAGTGGATAAATGTGACCACTTCTGTGAACTTCTTTGTTGAGATAAGTGTCACCAAAAGAGATTAGCTCAGAGGATTACTGTTAGGCAGTTTCTCTGCATCTAAGAGCTTCAACCGTGACACTGCACAGTATTTAAAGAGATCACTGAAAAGTTTGACACGTCACCAAAATATATCCCTTGTTATCTGCAAGGGAAGTTCCGTTTTTCTTTCCTTATGAGCTGGGACCAATCTATACTATGCAATACGTTCTGAGTGTATGTTATCCATTACTTCTTCTCTTGCATCTCACCGAAAATATTAGCAGGCAATGCCAGATTCCAAACACCATTAATGTCTGACTGTAAAACTCAGTAATTCTCCTGCCAACCCCCAGCCAGTGGATAAACCTGCTAGAAAACACTACAGAGAGGGCTTTCTTGTTGAGAGTGACTGAGAGTAGAATCTCAGATTTAGGGGTGACCTTAGGTAGCACATCACATCCAAGAAGCATCTCTAAGCTGGTCGCTTTGATTCTCGAATAATGTTACTTATCTATAGACTTAGATCTCATGACCAAGGAAGTGGAATAACTCGGTACATCATTAGAAACTGCACTGGTACACTTTAACATATGAAACAAAGGGATCATTTAAAATAAGTGATACAGCTAGCTATCTTTTTATCTCATCGTTTTCCTGTAGCGACTCTAAGTACATTCCTTATGCTAATTCTCTTTTTAAAATAGTGACACTATTTTATTTATAATTTATTTTTAATCGCTAAACTACCTAATTGTAGTTTAGATAAAATATTTTGTAACTGTTATAATTCACACTGTACAAACACAATAGAAGATACACAGTACATTTTTAAAAGTTATAAAATAGGACATAGCATGATTTTAGTTTTTATCAAAATAAAATATGGTTATGTATAACTAATACAAATGCACTCAAAAATATCCACACAAAAATGTTAGCAAAGGTTTTCTCTGGGTAATTTAGATTATATAGGTGTTTTTAATTTATTTTTTACTTAATTATATTTTCTAATTTTCTACAATGTAAATGTTATAAGGAAGATGAAATAAGAAAAAAATATTGATACTAGTCAGAACATTTGAAAACACAAAGATTTTTTAAGTACTCAAATTTTCATCACAAATTACCTGTTCTCTAGTATAAGGAAAAACTAAATTGTTTCACAGAGTAAATACATCAAAATTCAGCCTTTAGAAATTTTCCAAAAATTAAAGTCAAAAGACTAAAATTCATACCCAAATATTTCCCTGTACATGGATAGTTGCATTTGGGGGCAATGACTTTTACCTGCCTACTAATATGCCAAAGCTACATTCAGGAAAGAAAATCAAAGAGAGATGGAGAAAGACAATGTATCTTGGGCAAGTTTTATCACAAGAAGTTATGAAATTGCTACGTGGGCTAAAAAGTTAAAAACTCTTTATGTAAATTATGTAATGAAACAAGGTGGGAGAAATATTTGTCTTAGAGATAAGTCCAATGCACCTCCAGTGAACAGATCTTCTGAAAACAAAGCCCTTAGTTACAGAGGGACTGGACAGAATAACTTGGCAGAAGTTCTAGTTTTCCCAGCAAAGGGTCATAGCAACTGACATGAGTTGGAGAGGGAAGGGATGGCAGTGACCCTGTTTCAGAGAGTGATCTGGGTGGGTGGTCATTGAGAGGCTGTGGAGGGGAGCCATTCCACAGCACCCTAACCTTGACCTAGGCCAGCTTCAAAAACTGGTCTAAAACAAACTAGAGTAAAACAATTTTCCCTTTTCCTCCTGTGTTATGCCAAAAGAATTATAATCATAAAGCAGCCCATCTTTCTTTGAAAAAATGTCAAGAGCAAATGTCCGGCCAAGGGAATCCATATCCCAAAATAGAGCCCTAACTTCCTTTAAAGCCTGCTAATCCTTCCATGACTCCTCTGACATGGGTGCTTCTTGAAGTACAGTCTCTCTCTTAATAGAGATGACACTACTTATGTTGACCAGATGTTTTTTGGTTTTTTTCTTTCTTTTTCCTTCATGACTTTCCCTCAATTTTTGCAAAACTTTGATTCATTGTTTGTTTTCCATTAAGCTTCAATCCTGTTTGGGAGTTCAGCCAATCAGTAGGAGCAGCTAAGCCACACAATTTAATTTCTTCCATTGGAACCTCAAAGGTGTCTTCACTTTTGATTTAAACAACTTTGTGGGTGATGTGTCAAGATCACTCACCTACAACTCAGAGACATAATAATGTTTGGAGAATTAATTAAGTCAGCCTTTCCACAAGATAATGGATAAGGAAGAGGAAAGACATAAATTGATTCATTTCATGTAATCAATTCCTGTATTAGGAAGTAGGCTGGCACAGTAAAGAAAGCTTTGGAGTCAGACAGATCTGGGCTTCAATCCAGACTCCACAACTTACCAGCTGCCTAAGGTTGGGTACCAATTTAAAAATCTTGAGCTTCAGTTTTCTCAAACGTGAAATGGATCCAATATTTAACTTGTAGGATGATATAAAATTTAGAAGAGCTAATGGATCTAAGGATTTGGCAAAGTACATAAAATATAGTAGGTTTAAAAACATAGTTTTAAATGTTTGAGGAAACGGAAGGCTAGAAGGAGTCTAACAATCAACTGAATCTCTTTTAGAGCAAGTTGAAAAACTGGAAGAAATCTACATGATAATCATGATGGTGGAAAATGCCTTAACATAATAGGAGTTAGGAACCTGGATTTAGATGCAAGTCATGTCTTCTCTCTGAGCATTGTTTCTTACCTATACTAGGAGAGTACTGAAGCACTTGGCTCCCATGTTTGCTTCCAGTTGTGCTAGTCTAGAACTCCACATGGACCTGAGGGGAAGCCTCCATTCTAAGTCAAAGTGGAGAGCTAGGAGGTTATCTACAAAGCATCTGCAAATATCAAAAATAATTAGGCTAAAATACATTTAATTTTATCACATTTACCCCACTGGAAATCAAAACTTCCTAATCCTTTGTTGCATGTTTAAAGAAAAGTGCATCTTTAAGAGCATCCTCGATAAGAAATCAATAACAACAAGACCAAGTTATTAGCTTATTTTTGCTTTTTGTACTAAACAGGCAAGGAACACTGAATGATGGGGACCTCTTGCTTGATTTCATTTGCCATTTCCTCTTAAGCAATGAGACTGGCACTTCAGAGAGGACTGACCTTCCTAGGTTGGGGCATCATCCAGCTACAACTGGTCCACCCAGAGTAAAAATTTCTCTCCCACCCAAACAATCACCACACTGTGAGCAATATTCTTGTCTCTGAAATAACCCAGTCACAGCTTCCTAGATCCTTGCATATCATAAAGCCTTCCACTCAGAGTTCTTCTCATCTAGAACAAGGGATTTTATCTTTGTCAATTAACTACATGGCCACACTTCAAAAAGAATAAAACTAGATCTTCTTGCATGGTGTTTCGAAGCTAGAAGAGATTGATTTAAGCATCAATCCTAAATTAGAGATATTTATTCTATCACACTATGTGCACACATTCAGAGTGGAATATTATGCAACCCTTACAGATCACATGTTAAGATATTAAAAGACAGATAAAAATTCATAGAGTAACACTAAGTGAAAAGTAGAGTCCTAAGTTGCACATACCCTATGGTTTTATTTTTAAAACCAAAATTTTATATAAATATGGAAAGAAAAATATTAGAAATTAACATACTTAAATGTTAAAGGCAGTTTAAGAGAGAGTGGTTGTAAACAACATCATAGAGTAGGGATTCTCCAGGCAAAAATACTGGAGTAGGTTGCCATGTCCTTCTCCAAGGGATCTTCCCAATTCAGGGATTGAACCCGTGACTTATATGTCTCCTGCAATGGCAGGTGGGTTCTTTACCACTAGTGCCACCTGGGAAGCCCTAGACAAATATTAATTGACATGTAAAGATATATTATTATAAAGCAGAAATGTAGCTTATAAAATGATATTAAAAATCGCCCACACACGCATTGGAAGCACATGTACCAAATGTTATAAATGATTATCTCTGCATGACTAGCTTATGGATGATTTTTTACTTTCATTTTTATATCTTTCTAAATTTTCCAAAATTGTTGGCACTGAGCATACATTATACTTACGATTGAGGGAAAAAACTGTTTCAAGGAAATCTACCAAGTGAATATAAATCAAAGTCATAGGGTTATGGGTACAAAAGAAATTGATCAAAATAGAATAAAAAATCAAAGACCCCAAAAAGCGGTGGATAAAGAAGCAATCGTACAAGAAATCTCATTCAAAGGTAATGTGATGGAAGAAGCTTTGGAAGGGCTCCATCCTAGTCAGAGATTACTATTCCTGTGGGCTATGGAAACATAGTTGCTTTTAAAGTCTATCTAATAATAGTTCAGCCCTACCTCCTTAGAGAAGTTTTCCCTAGCTCCCAAAACTCATTTGCAACACAAGGATCTTCTCAGCAAGATGAAGCACCTCAATATGATAAAGGTGAGATGTGCACTGTTAAGGTAAATGCCCTTTCCCCCCCAGGGCACTATAAACTCCTCTAGCTAAGAAGCCATCCGCTGGCTGCTTTATATCTCACCCTTCTGCCAACACTGAGTGTTCTGAGCAAAACATGCTTAGCGACTGTGTATGAGATACGGAATGGCAGAAGGGCAAGGATAGAGGAGCAAGGGAGACCTGGAGGTGGCCAACTGAGCACTGCCAACCACTGGATCTATGACCTTAAAATAGTATGAGAGACTGTGGTGACTTGACAATGAAGAAACAATGATAACTAACACAGGCAAAGAACTACTGAATTGATAAATGTCCATTTATCTATGGGGGTGGATGTTAATAATTCTCTGCACCCATTTAACTTTTCTTACTGTGTCACAAGCCATACATAAAAGCCAAAGAAAGAAAAGAAATCTTTCCTTCAACCTACCATGCTGAGAAAATGAGAGTGAATCTTTTTGATGTATATCCTTTAGGACATTTTCTACATTTTTCTGTAATGTCATTTTTTCTACTTCGAAAACTGAGTTATACTGTAAATATCATTTGAAAAGCTGTCCTTTGCACTTTTTTCATCAACGATGATGTTGACAGCGACAATGGTAGAAACGTTTATTAAGCACTGACTGTGTACTGAAACTGGCTTTTAACAGCATTGGCTCATTTCACACTCACCAAAGCCCTGTGGTCCAGGTATTTCAATGATCTTCATTGCACAGATTAGTACACTGAAACTTAGGCTTCCTAGATGGCACTAGTGGTAAAGAACTCATCTGCCAGTGTAGCAGATGAAAGAGACATGGGTTCAATCCCTGGGTTAGGAAGATCCCCTGGAGATGGGCATGGCAACCTACTCCAGTATTCTTGCCTGGGAAATTCCATGGACAGAGGAGCCTGGTGGGCTGCAGTCCATAGGGTCCCAAAGAGTCAGACTGAAGTGACTTAGCATGCATGCATGCACACTGAAATTCAGAAATTTGCTCAAAAGTGCACAGTGGTAAGAGCTTTAAGTTGGTCAAATATCTCTCTGATCTCAAGCCCCTGTTTCCCGCCGCTGTGCTATATTACTTAGTTCATGAACAATTTTCTACAACAGCACATTAGTGATTGTATAGGATTCCATTATATGATCATCCACATTTATTTAACCCATCCCTTACTAATCACTAATTGCTTCACTGTTGTAGTGACTATGCATTGAAGATCCTTATAGGTACAATTTTTCATAATCCTTAATTTTTTCCTTTGTTTAAATTCCTAGAAATGAGAACGCTGGGTCAGAGAATTTGTAGATTTAAGGTTCTTGATATATATGGCTAAATTATCCCTCCCAGAAATGTTGTAGCTATTTAAGTCTTAGCAGGCCATGAAACCTATTTACATGTGGAATCTTTTTAAAAAAAATTCATAGATACAGAGAACAAATTGGTGACCACATGACTACATGTGGAGGGTGAGGGGTGGGCTAGATGGATAAAAGGAGTCAAAAAGTACAAAAGGTATAGACTTCCAGTTACAAAATGAGTAAGTCTTGAGGATGTAATGTATAGTATGATAACTATGGTTAATAATACTATATAGCATATTTGAAAATTTTTGAGAGTAGATCTTAAAAGTTTTCATCACAAGAAAAAAATTTATAAGTATGTGGGTGAAGAATAACAACCAGACTGATTGTGGTGATCAATTCCCAGTATATACAAGTATTAAATCAGTATATTACATACCTGAAACCAATATAATATTAGATACCAATTTTACCTCAATATTTCAAAAATTACAAAAATTATTTTTAAATGATACAAAGTCCATTTATCTCCAGATCAGGAGAGGACTTATAATTTAAAATTTTATACTTGGCAATAAATAGTTTTAATAATTCAATATTTGTTTTAATTTGCAATATTTTTTTTTTAGTTGTGAGACTGACAGCTTGGGGATGTGTATTCTAGACATTTTTATTAATTTCATCATCTTTGTCTTATTGATTGTCAAGAATTCTTCATTTGTGAAATATATTAACAATCAAAGAACTGTTTATGGCATCAACAGCTGTTAATGATTGTACTTGCACTCCTAAGGCTTATAGGCATGAGCAATGATGGTGTTAAATTTTCAACATGGACATATCCATTATACAGGCTTATGTATTCCTAACTATAGAGCAAAATGAACTGTACCAGCTGGTTTCCAAGTTATAGATCTGAGCAGCCTCATTCATGCATTAATTTTGTTTACTGGAAGATCTTAACTTGGATACTCTACTTTTTTCCTTATACAACTTAGATTAACCTTCAGTGTGAAACTCCACATGGCACAAATTGTTTCATTTAATTTATTAATTCAAACACATTTCAGGGGGAATTTCTCTGTGCCAATAACCGTGCTAAGGGAAAGAGAGAGAGGTGGAAAGTAGAAGAAAACCTACAAATATAATGTCTTTCTGTTTTGAAGAGCAGCTGTAGGTGAAAGAACCAGATCTGCAAATAGATATTGTAAGATGGCCAGAAAAAGCCTAGATAGTAAACTGTACAAAGTGTAGTAAGAGTGTTCTAGGGGCATCACAGTGTCACACTGAGCTGTCTGGATACATGCAATTTTGGACAAAATAAAGCAGACGCCAAGGACCCAGTGTGACCTGCTGCTGAAGGATAAGTGTGATATTTTACTCCTTGAGTTTCCTTCCGATGCCAGCATGGATGGGACAGAACATCTGCCACCAGGTAGGAGGGTGGCTCTGGGAGAGGGGGAAAATGGTCCCCCTTTACTTTGTGTAAAGTTTTTTATTCTGGGCATTGAGGACAAATTGAAATTATAATCAAATAATCATAGTTTAGATATGTTGTTGTTCAGTAGCCAAGTTGTGTCTGACTCTTTATAACACCATGGACTGTGGCATGGACCAGTCCTCCCTGTCCTCCACCATTTCCAAGAGTTTGCCCAAGTTCATGCCCATTGCATTAATGATGCCATCCAACCATCTCATCCTCTGTTTCCTCTTCTTCTTTTGCCTTCACTCTTTTCTAGCATCAAGGTCTTTTCCAATGTTTCAGCTGTTCTCATCATGTGGCAAAACATTGGAACTTTAGCTTCGGCATCAGGTACACAAAAATGAAATTAGGTGGCCATTGAGAATATGGTCTCAGACCCGTTCCTGCACCACTGAGAAATTGAACTTTCTTTACCCAAGGACACCACCAGCTGTATTCAGAACAATAGCCAATAACTGCAACTTTATGTACTCAAGGTCCCACTTTGTAACTATTAACCATTTCAGGCCCCAACCAATCCTTGTTTAACAAGCATTCTCCCTTCTCGTCAGCTGGGATTGTAATTCTTGACAAACATTTTATGTAACTAACTGTGGCCTTGCAGTTTTTGCCTTATAAACTTCCTCCATTTTGCAATCCAGCAGAAAACAATTCAGGTGCTTCTTGAATCTTTGTCTTCCAAGTTGCAGTTTTAACAAACCCCAAATAAACGTCTGTTTATTTCTAGCAAGTCTCTGTTACTGAAATTTTTGTTAGTAACATGCATTGTTCAGGGCTGTGTCAAAATAACATGTATTTCACTATATCCCTGAATATAGAGTAGCAATATCCTGACCCAGAAATGTGTAGCTGGAGCTCCATGTAAGCAAAGAATTTTAACCACGTATCAGCCTCAAGTGGACAGAAAGCAGACAGTATTAAGGATGCATCATGAATGTCAATAAGTAAACATAAATTCACTACTAGATGAAGAAATGGATGTGAGAATCAGTCCAAGATTACTGGCATAAGAAAGTACATTCCTATCTTCCAGAAAACAGATGGTTCAACCTGAAGCCCCGAGCTGACCGTATTTGGAAGTTTAAGTTTCCACTGATGCAGATGCTGGGTTCTAGTTCCCTCCCAGGACCCCCAAACATCCTGCATTTGGAATACACCTGCAGTTTAGGCACATACCTGAGAAGTGTGAATTCCTGGGATTAGGAAAGGTCCTTAAACAATAACAAAAATGAAAGTTTCTAGAGCTTGGCAATCTCCAAAATTATCTGTTTAGTATGAGGCAGTGGCAGTGAAAAAAAGTGAATTCAACCTTTTGGACCCAGTTGTGAGTTTCATCTGGTATTAGTTTGCTGTGTGATTTGGGGCAGATGACTTCAACCCCTTGAAAAAAATGTAAGACAAAAAGTTTACCAGGACTACCTACAGGCGTGTGTGTGGGTGTGGGTGTGGGTATAGGTGTGGGCGTGGGTGTGGGTGTGGGTGTGTGTGTGTTGGTCACTCATTCGTATCTGACTCTTTGTGACCCTATGAACAGTGACCCATCAGGCTCCTCTGTCCATGGAATTCTCCAGGCAAGAATACTTGGAGTGAGTTGCCATTCCCTTCTCCAGGGGATCTTCCCAACTCAGGGAGTAAACCTAGGCCCCCTGTATTGCAGGTGAATTTTTTACTGTCTGAACCACCAAGGAAGCCCCACTTACAGGCGTAGGAGAGAGAAATACCCTGAAGTTACCATCTCTACAAAAGTATATTTCTATCATCTTTCTCTCATCAAAAGAGGGGTAGGGGAGAAAAGCCTCTTTCTTTCCCTCCTAGGTTGTATCCAATTTCTCTGGCTCTATTTACAGATGGGATTCTTGAAAGAAATTTACCAGCACCAATTCCCTTTCTCTCTTGCATCCAGCTCATCTCTCTGACATCAACTCATCTGCCTCTCAGCAACATACATGCCATCCAACCCCTCTCTTCTCCTTGGATGTCTCCTTCATTTGGATCCCAACACACATCACTATCTTCTAGTGTTCACCCTCCATGTCCACTGCTCCTCCTCCATCTCTTTTCTTGGTTGCCATGGAACCGGAGGGAATAGAGAGTGGTAAGGATGGTAGGAGTGGTCTGCTCCAGAGTGCAGACAATAAAGGGATGATGTGTTGTCTATAGAAAAGGTAACTAAAAAATATTTTTCATTACTGCCATGTGCTGGCGATTCTAAACAACCTCAGTGAAAAAATCCTTCTCTCTGCTGATGGAAGACCACCCCCACCATGGCCTTTCCCCTTTAGTGCATGCTAACTCGATCCTCCCCACTTCCCTAATCCAAAACTTTATAGAAACTCAAAAGTCAGTCCTTAAACCTCTTCTCTCTTCCATCTATATTGACTCCTTTGAAGATCTCATTTAATTTTATTGCTGTAAATAATATGTATCTATTGATGATGACCACTTTTTATCTTCAACTCAGATAGCCTCACTGAATCCAAAGTTCGTATATTTAGTCACTACTCAACATCTCCAGTGCCTTCCTGGCCAAACTTAAGCTCCTGGTGCTCTTTCAAAAACCTGTTCCTCTCACAGTCTTCTCTGTCTCAGATGAAGGCTGCTCCTCCCTACCAGTTGCTCCACAAATTCTTGGAGTCATCCTGGTCTCCTTC
Source organism: Neotragus moschatus (assembly GCA_006410615.1). Lineage (NCBI taxonomy): Eukaryota > Metazoa > Chordata > Mammalia > Artiodactyla > Bovidae > Neotragus > Neotragus moschatus. The sequence continues at coordinate 783,026 of SJYA01000115.1, forward strand.
TTGTCTCATTACTCCCCCTGCAATCAATCAAACACAAGGTCTATACACTTGTCAACACCTCCGCCATACCCGCTTGTCCAAGCTTCCACAGCAATCATCTGGATGATAGAAAAGGTCAAAGTAAAATTAAAACTTGTCATTGTAAGGAGTCTCACAGAGCATCTGGGCTTAGTCCCCAAAATGACACAGTTAACACTTCTACTTAGGGCTGCCCAACACAACTCACTACGGGTAGTAACCAGTGAAAGAGCTAAGCCCCGGAGATCACTGGCCACCCGGCCTTGTGTACACTGTGTCCCCTTTCTGCCTCAGTTTCTCTATTTTGAATAAGGTAATTGCTTAAGTGATCTCTTCAAGACCCTTCCAGGCAGAAAGATACTAAGAATATACCAAAGTGTGCTAAAAATTACATAACATTGCAACCCACTGCATTGTGGTGGGCCCACAGGGATGAATATTAGCACTGTCATAACAAACTCAAACAGACATACACGCACGCACACATCCACAAAAGAAACATTTCCTTCCACAACCAAGAACAATATAACCTTCAGAGCATGAAGAGAAAAATGATAGCCAAAATTAGCATCTTAAAAAAATAAACTACATAATCACTGAAGATGAGATTTTCCTAAAACTGTAGAACAATGAGATATAATGATAGCTGTCATAAGAGCGGAAATTGCAGGAGTCAATTTGAAAGGATTTGGGAGTGTTCCCTCTTCCCACTGAGATTTGGTTTTCCACATACCTCAGTAAGACAGAAAAGCTAAAATATTTCCCTAGGGCCATTGTGATCAATGCCTCATAACACCGCTGTTGACATTAAGAAAGTGTCATTCAGCCCCAAATGAAAGCCAGAGCACGTGTCAGGCTCCATATCAGTGTTCAGTTAACAAGGCCCCTTTATGTACAAATTCTCATTCGTCCTCTAAAAATAGTTTAATGAAGCCCAGATATCACTATGAAATCTCTTTGTCTCCCAGATGAATTCAAAATATCCCTCCAATCTCCCTGCAAGAAAGGAGCACCTTTTCTTGGCCATTTGACAGTTTAAGAAACACATTCACTTCTCTTGGCTTTTTGAGATAAGGTGTGACCTGCCGGGGATGGGGGGATGGGGGGCCTGCAGTAGAGGGAGAGAAAAGGAGGCATCAGATCTAATCTTGGCCTCAGTCTGCAGATCAAACTTGAACAAATCACTTCAATTCACTAAGCCTCGGTTCCTAAGCCACTGAATAGAGAAAATTACTCCTATCCCATGATTCTTACAGTGAAGTTAAGATCAAAATCAATAGAGAGATAAGTATGTCAGAGGATTTTATAGGCTGAAAAATGCTGGTCTACAAATATCATCAACCCTGAGCAGTAAGGAAAAACGGAACACTTTTTTCACTGGGTCACAGAGAATATGAGTCTAGATGGAAGTACAAGGCAAGGGTGGAGGGGACCTGAGACACAAGTCGGGGACAAGATAAATCAGTTCACAGAGAGAAGCCCCATCTCTTTGTAGAACCAGTGAAAAGCCATCTGGCCTTACCTGGCTAGACTCTTGCCGGTACCCAAGGATGTTTTCTTCTTGAACGAAGAGGGCCAGACCACAGACAGCGGCCCGGGGAGGTGTGGTTGGCTCAGAGGAAGTCAAACAAGTGGGAGTTCTTATGCTCTCAGCACACTCAAGCTGAAAAAATCTTGCTCACCGACAGGGCTGAGGGTGATGTGATTCACCTTCAACAAAGGGTCAAATGAAAAGACTGGGGATGTTTACAAGGAGGAACTCCACCTGTCAGAGGTGGGGAACTGGGTTAGTGGGAGGGGACTTTCTTGTTCTACAATGACACACCTCTCTCTTCTGTCCTCTTTCTCAAGAAGTCCTGGATTTTTCTGCCTACTCCCTCTTTGATTCCACTCTCCTGATGGGATGGACAGAAGCAGCCTACCATCCACTCCTGCCCAGCATCTGTATGCTTCTCCTTCACAGTAAGAAAGCTTAAGCTTGAAGACGACACTTCTTTTATTAGTGTTAATAAATAAACGCTATTTATTAATGGATTGATTTTTTGGATATTTGTGATTTTGAGCATTTTCTTCACTTTCAGCTCAGGAGAGGAGAGGCATGAAGAATAGTATGTCCATGAGAACAAACACAAAGTCTCCAGTCAGTATTCCTGGTAGAGCACTTGCCACATGACACTTTTCCTTTGAAGTGGATGTCCCTTTTACTAGACTGTGAGTTCCTTGAGAGCAAGGACCACATCTTATTCTCCTATAGATTCTCCACAATGCCCAACGTGTGGCAAGCACTTAATCAATACATATTGAATGATCATTTATTATCTAGTTAGCTAGAGGGGCGGGATGGGGGTGGGAAAGGGGTTCAAGAGGGAGGGTTTATATACTTATGGCTGAATCATGCTGTTGTACAGCAGAAACCAATACAACATTGTAAGCAAGTATCCTCCAATTAAAAAGAAATTAAAAATAAATATATAAAGAAGGCCTAATGATAGGCAATGGGCTTCCCTGGTGGCTCAGATACTAGAGACTCTGCCTGCAATGCAGGAGACCCAGGTTCAATCCCTGGGTCAGGAATATCCCCTGGGAAAGGGAATGGTAACCCATCCCAGTATTCTTGCCTGGGAAATCCTATTGACAGAGAAGCCTGGCAGGCTACAGTCCATGGGATCCCAAAGAGTTGGACACCACTGAGTGACTAACACTCAGTGATAGTAAAGAGAGGATAAACATATAGATATGCTTTAAGTTTTTATTTGATTTACGAAAATACTTAGCTGATGCTGCTTTCATTTGATTCAATAAATGAAAACATTTCTCTTTAAAACAANTCTCAAGAAGTCCTGGATTTTTCTGCCTACTCCCTCTTTGATTCCACTCTCCTGATGGGATGGACAGAAGCAGCCTGCCATCCACTCCTGCCCAGCATCTGTATGCTTCTCCTTCACAGTAAGAAAGCTTAAGCTTGAAGACGACACTTCTTTTATTAGTGTTAATAAATAAACGCTATTTATTAATGGATTGATTTTTTGGATATTTGTGATTTTGAGCATTTTCTTCACTTTCAGCTCAGGAGAGGAGAGGCATGAAGAATAGTATGTCCATGAGAACAAACACAAAGTCTCCAGTCAGTATTCCTGGTAGAGCACTTGCCACATGACACTTTTCCTTTGAAGTGGATGTCCCTTTTACTAGACTGTGAGTTCCTTGAGAGCAAGGACCACATCTTATTCTCCTATAGATTCTCCACAATGCCCAACGTGTGGCAAGCACTTAATCAATACATATTGAATGATCATTTATTATCTAGTTAGCTAGAGGGGCGGGATGGGGGTGGGAAAGGGGTTCAAGAGGGAGGGTTTATATACTTATGGCTGAATCATGCTGTTGTACAGCAGAAACCAATACAACATTGTAAGCAATTATCCTCCAATTAAAAAGAAATTAAAAATAAATATATAAAGAAGTCCTAATGATAGGCAATGGGCTTCCCTGGTGGCTCAGATACTAGAGAATCTGCCTGCAATGCAGGAGACCCAGGTTCAATCCCTGGGTCAGGAATATCCCCTGGGAAAGGGAATGGTAACCCATCCCAGTATTCTTGCCTGGGAAATCCTATTGACAGAGAAGCCTGGCAGGCTACAGTCCATGGGATCCCAAAGAGTTGGACACCACTGAGTGACTAACACTCAGTGATAGTAAAGAGAGGATAAACATATAGATATGCTTTAAGTTTTTATTTGATTTACGAAAATACTTAGCTGATGCTGCTTTCATTTGATTCAATAAATGAAAACATTTCTCTTTAAAACAAATGTGCATGCATGCTAAGTCACTTCAGTTGTTTCTAATTCTTTACAAGCCCATGCACTGTAGTCCACTAGACTCCTCCGTCCATGGCATTCTCCAGGCAAGAATACTGGAGTGGGTTGTCATGCCCTCCTCCGGGGGAATCTTCCTGACTCAGGGATCCAATCCATGTCACTCAGGTCTCCTGCACTGGCAATTTGGGTTCTTTACCACTAGCCCCATCTGGGAAGCCCAAAACAAACATTTCTCTTAAAAAAAAGAATTAGTATCTATTTGATGAATCCTGTTCTGCCATTTAATGGCTTGGAAACCTGTGGAAAGCCATATATTAACTATTCTAAGCTGATATTTCTGTAAATTGGGGATATCATTCCTCTTTCCAAGATGTGGGTATAGTTCGCAAGGCAGCCTATCCAAATGAATATAGGGTAAGACTTAACATGGCAACACGTGCTAGACAATGTAATTGAATATTAATGAATTGATCTGACGGATTCCTTGGTAGCCTGGTCTTCCCTGGTGGCTCAGATGCTAAAGAATCAGCCTGCAATGCAGGAGACCTGGGTTTGATCCCTGGGTTGGGAAAATGCCCTGGAGGAAGAAATGGCAACCCACTCCAGTATTCTGGCCTGGAGAATTCCATGGACAGGGAACCTGCCGGGCTACAGTTTATGGGGTCACAGAGCTGGTCACGACTAAATGACTTTCACTCCACTGGTAGCTCAGTTGGTAAAGAATCTGCTTGCAATGCAGGAGAGCCAGGTTTGATCCCTGGTCGAGAAGACCCCCTGGAGAAGGAAATGGCAATCCACTCCAGTATTCTTGCCTGGGAAATGCCATGGACGGAGGAGCCTGGTGAGCTACAGTCCATGGGGTTACAACAGTCAGAATGATCTTGAAACCCAAATAAGAGTTTGCTACTTAGAGAGTCAGTGTGGAGTGAAATAGAAGCTATGAAGAGAATCATGGGTCCACATAATATTTTACAAGTCTCCACAATGTCTATGGCTTCCCAGGTGGTTCAGTGATAAGGAATCCACCTGCCAGGGCAGGAGACACAGGAGACGTGAGTTTGATCCCTGGGTTGGGAAGACCCTGTGGAGGAGGAAATGGCAACTCACCCCAATATGCTTGCCTGGGGAATGCCATGGACAGAGGAGCCTGATGGGCTACAATCCAAGAGGTCGCAAAGAGTCAGACACAACTGAGTAAATAAGCACCACACATACAATGCCTGTGATGTGATCAGTTTATGCTTTCATTCAACAAGCAGTTAACTGAGCAAGGACACTGGCCATTGTCAGTTCTCGGAGCAGACAGGATAGGAAAATGAACTAGACATAGTCTGTGGCATAAGGAGTTCAGGAAGATGAAATATATAGAAAATGATGAACACCTGAGATGAGAACAAGAGCTGTGGGAAGCCACAGGATAGAGCAATCTCTGGATGCTTCATAGAGGAAGAGGCAGCCTTAGCTCTAGGGGTTGTAAAGAAGAGCTGGAATTTCAATAAGTGCCGATGGTGGAGCTGGACATAAATGTTAACTGTGAGATGGACTTAGCCACTGTTTCCTGACCTCACTGATTTGTGTCCTCCTTAATATAGACTCCAGGATGAAAAGCATTTCACATAACTGGTATGTAGGTCACAACACTTACACGCCACAAAACTACAGGGCAATTAGAAGTAATTGCGAGACAAATACTGTTCCCACTTGGCTCTAAGTGTCTTTATGATGGCTCAGGATGGGGGCAAAAATAGAGAAGGAGCATAAGATGCTGAATCCCAGCCTGATCATTTAAGAGTGGGACCAACCCAACCGATGCATTGCTATTGAAGTTACTGCTGTATCGAGTTAGTTTAAAGGGCAAGAGACTGTGAAAAAACACCACGGGTCCATGTGGCAGCTATCTAATGATCACTGGGCTTGCAGGGGCTGCCAAACCCTCCTCCCAGCTCCTGCTACACTCCTGTCACAACCCACCCAGCAGAAACTGAGCAGGAAGTGTTCCATCCAGAAAAGAACATGAGCAGAAGAAAGAACATCACAGGAAACACAGGCTCTGGTTCCTCGTCTGCCACTCATGGGGATCACCTGCAAGTAGCCTAGTCTTCCCCAAGCCTTGGTTTCCTTTTCTGTGCAATGGGAATTATAATACAGATCCTACTCCCATCCCTGGGCGAAATTCTGGAGGTGATGCCAGCCCTGTAAATGCCAACATTTAGGCATGAATGGGCAGTGCTATTATGATGGGACATATGATGACACAGGGGATTTGCCTCGTGTCTACTGTTTCCAGTTATATCACAAGCTATGTATAGATCTCCCAGTGGATGAGAATATAATCACCAGTTGAGGAGCAGAGAATCACAGAAAACGTGTACTGGGGAGGCACTTAGAGATCATTTCTCTTGGAGCGTCAACCCTTCTCCCTCTTCTGCAACAGCCTTTTTGACTGATTTCCCTTCCTCCTCTATTTCAATCCTGCGCTCCCTGGGAGGGAATGTAGGTTGTTTCTTGTTTGGGTAAGGGAACACTAGTATATTAGACCTCCTCCCCTCCTGCCATTTTTCAGATGGAGACAGAGAAACACTCCATGTACACACAGCTGGCTCTCATCCTGGCCTCTGCAGGGCTGTTCTCTTTCATACGTGCTGGGGGCAGCAGACGGGCAAGAGAAAACATGAGGAGGCATCGATCCTCACTATGTCTGAACCAGAGCCCCCTCCACTCTAGGTGCCCCCACACACACACACACACCCCCTGGTGCAGAGAAGGATTGGTACATAGCCATGCATCACCAGGATAAATAGATTCTGTCTATAGGAATCCCACATCCCCACTCCCCAGCTATGCGCTCTCCCCAGGAGTCTTTTGGGAAAGAGGAATACAGCGATGATGAAGAGAGCCAGGCAGCAGTTGCTGAAGCAAACAGGAACCAGCAGGCCAGTTATCAAGCAGAAGTACAATGAATATATCATAATGAATTTCTCCTTCTCTGGAGTTCCAATAGCACACAGCAGGCATCGCTAGTATTATTCGTAATTGTGGTTAGTTTCCTCTCATGATAGTAGTTGTCCACTTTCTGTACAGGTAGGGGTGAGGTTTTCAACATTCTTTGCAGGATTTAGTATAATAGAGGAGTTAGAGGTACCACCCAGTAAGACAACAGAAGTGCCCAGGAGATGCCTGATAGATGGAAGAATGAACACATGCTTGAATATGTGACCTACTCTCTCCTTTCTCAGCTCCATGAGGTCTTGACGCCTGAGAGATGACAAGCGGGAGAAAGAAGCAATAAGCTCCCCTGTGATTCTGACATGGAACTGAACTCAGCCCAAAGCGTCTTTTTTCCTCTCTCTATTTCCTCTGGACAATCTGTCCTTTATCAGATGACCTCAAGTCTAGTTGGAAATAGGCGCATTTTATTGGAAAATGTCATCTTCTTCCAGTTTTGTTTTGCTGAACAGACACTTGTCTGCTTTGTTGTATGTTGTGCATCCAGCAGGACTCAGACAAATCGCTTCAGCTTTCTAAACTGCTTTGTTTCCTCCATTCAATTACCCTTTATCCCTTTTCCATCCTGTACCTCACTCTTATTCCCAAGTTCCCATTTAATCCACAATGAGAGGGCACCATTGTGCTGTTACTCAGCTTCAGGCTGAGAAAGAACACAGAAGCTGGAAGGTCTGAGATTTAGATCCCATTTGTCACCAACAAGTAGTGTGACCTTCCACCAATCACCTTTGCTATCTGGGCCTGTGTCTCTTTTGCAAAATAACACTTGCCACAGAATCTAAAAGCAATTGCTTGAAACTCTCAGGGCCCCAAGCTATCTTGTGCTATCTTCTACATTTAGTGCAGCTTGGGAAGACTTCTCGTATTTGGCTTGGGTTGAAGGCAGTGGTCTAGTGTCTATTGGCTGAGTGAAGTCCCTTCCCTCTCTACCTCAGATCCCCACTCCACACCTTGAGCACCACCACCCAGAGCAGACTCACAGGACTGCAGTCTGAAAGTGCCACATACCCTGGCATACAGAAGGGCCCCATGCATGGTTTTGCTCTGCTGATACCATTTTGAGAGTCTTGATAATTCCAGACCACTGTACCTGTCTGCTGAGAAACCTGTATCCAACTCAAGAAGCAACAGAACTTTTCATGAACAAATGACTGGTTCAAAATTGGGAAAGGAATAAGACAAGGCAGTATATTGTCACCCTGCTTATTTAACTTATGTGCAGAGCACATCATGAGAAATGCTGGACTAGATGAATCACAGGCTGGAATCAAGATTGCTGGAAGAAATACCAACAACCTCAGATATGTGGATGATATCCCTCTAGCGGCAGAAAGTGAAGAGAAACTAAAGAGCCTCTTGATGAAAGTTAATGAGGAGCATGAAGAAGCTGGCTTGAAACTCAACATTCAAAAAACTAAGATTGTGACACCAGTTCCATCACTTTGCAGCATATTGATGGGGGAAAAAATGGAAACAGTAGCAGATATTATTTTCTTGGGCTCCAGAATCACTGTGGATGGTGACTGTGGCCATGAAATTAAAAGACGCTTGCCCCTTAAATGAAAAGCTATGACAAACCTAGACAGCATATTAAAAAGCAAAGACATCACTTTGCCAACAAAGGTCCATATAGTTAAAGCTATGGTTTTTCCAGTACTTATGTATGGATCTGAAAGTCTGACCATAAAGAAGGCTGAGCACCGAAGAACTGATGCTTTTGAACTATTGTGTTGGAGAAGACTCTTGAGAGTCCCTTGAACTACAAGGAGATCAAACCAGTCAATCATAAAAGAAATCAACCCTGACTATTCACTGGAAGGACTGATAGCTGAAGCTCCAATACTTTGGTCACCTAATGTGAAGTCAACTCATTGGGAAAGACTGGTGCTGGGAAAGACTGAGGGCAGGAGGAGAAGAAGGCAGTAAAGGATGAGATGGTTAGGTAGCATCTGATCAGTGGGCGTAAATTTGAACAAACTCTGGGAGATCGTGAAGGACGGGGAGGCCTGGCATGCTACAGTCCATAGGGTCACAACGAGTTGGAAATGACTGAATGACTGAATAACACAATAATTTTTGAACAAAGGGCCTGCATTTTCATCTTGCACTGGGATCTCAAACTGTGTCAACATTCCTGCCCCTCCTCTTCTACCCCCACTACCCCAAAGCAAGAGAACTAAGAAGCCTTAGGAAGAGGGAAACAATGGCACAGCTTTGCCAGAGAGGGATGGCTGTGAAGGGACCGCCCCAGTGCACAGCCTAGCTGTGGAACGCCCTTCCTTATACACATACAACCTACGAAAGGACAATGACATGAAACTTGCCACAGACCCCACCTCTATCAACATCTTCCTTCTTGAGAGCCTCCTGAGCCTGACTCAGGCCAAGGAGTGGCTCACCATTCCTGCTAAGCACTGGGCTCCTCCCTGCTTTCAGGTGGAAATGCAAGTTGCCTTGGAGTAGAAACCATCCAGACACCACCACTCAGCATCACAGAGCTGGGCAGGATCTCAGAGCAGAACCCAGGCAGCTCTCACAACCCACCTTCCGGCATCAGTGAAACAAACTGCCCCAGGTTAGAGAATGGACTGACTCAAGTTTACACTGTGAGTCAGTTTCCCAGGCTGCTTTTGGCATTAATTCTCTTTTGGATATATTCCTCTTTCTATATATTTGAGGCCTGCAGAGAAAATCAAACAAACCAACCTGTTATTCTGTCACACAGATAACATACGCCCACACCCAATGCAGAGACTTGCAGATTCTGATGCTCCATTTATATTGGCCAAATTAAATGAAAGATGACCCTGGTATCTTAAAACTGCATCAAGGAGAAATGATCACCTTGGCTCTCTTCTATCCCAGATCCTTCTGAGAGCCTCAGTCATTTCACATGTCTCAGTGGGAAAGAAATCTAAGGAGGAGGCAAAGCTTGACCAAATTTAAACACGTCAGTAAAGAGTGTGTGATAAACTATCATGCAGACAGAGACACACTTTTAAAACATTGAGACTTGAGGGAAAATAGGAAGAGCAGTAGTTAGGATGAGGGGATTATGCACCTGTGTGGGCACAGAGACTCACTTCTGGGTCTCAGTTCACTAGCTCTCTGGGTGCTCTTAGGCAAGTACCTCTCTGGGAAAGTTTCTCTCTGCCCTTTGGCTTCCTGGTCAACCACCTGAGGAAGCTTGGACACACACAGAGTGAAGTCCCTTCGAGAGCTGGCATTCTGTGGTTCTAAGGAGCCACTGTTATCACCCCCATATCAGTGTCAGGACTTTCAGACTGATTTGCAGAGGAAGATTACCTTCCACAGCCTAAGTTAGTGCAAAATAATGAACGCAGCGAAAGAATTCAATTCAGAAAGTTGAGTTCTGACTATGGGGAGTGAACCAGAGAAGAAACTGCTATGGAATTCTGATCCAAAGAGAGAACACGTTTCTGAGAGACAAAAGTATGTTGGGCTGAGTATCTGAGGGGGGACCTTGGGCAAGGAGGCTCCCATTCCCCAGTGACTCAGTTTGGACTCGCCGACCCCTCCCCGCCAAGCACAGTCACTTGAACAGTCCCGTCGCTCTGCTCTGCTGGAACATGTGATGATGAAGAGAACAGTAGATTCTAAGGGTAAGACCATGTTACTGAGTAGGTCTGAACAGTAGACCAAGGTGTTCCTAAGTTTCATATTGATTATGTTTTAGGGACCATGTTCTATGATTGTCATGACCTTTGAGGAGTTCCTGAGAACTGTGTCCAGATGGCAAACAAGACAGTCTCAAATAGCCTCCCCAAGTCCCATGGGGAAGGAGAAAACAATGTGCCTTTTCATCTGACTTGGTCCCTGACCCAGCCACACTCCTGCCACGGGAGTGATGTCACATATCAGCAATTTTCTGTGACATCTGAAGCAAAGCTAGAACCACAGTGTGGGCTTTGTGACCCAAGTCTCAGGCCAGACCTTCAGCACAGGGCGTCCTTTAGGGCTAGGGCCAGGAAAGACAGCCCTGAAGATAACATCTGATGTGTGGGCAGAATCTGTACCACTGGCCCGAGAACTTGCCATTAAAAATGCACGTTAAATAAGAAAAGGAGTACGTCAAGGTCGTATATTTTCACCCTGCTTATTTAACTTATATGCAGAGTACATCATGAGAAATGCTGGACTGGAAGAAACACAAGCTGGAATCAAGATTGCCAGGAGAAATATCAATAACCTCAGATATGCAGATGACACCACCCTTATGGCAGAAAGTAAAGAGGAACTAAAAAGCCTCTTGATGAAAGTGAAAGAGGAGAGTGAAAAAGTTGGCTTAAAGCTCAACGTTCAGAAAACTAAGATCATGGCATCTGGTCCCATCACTTCATGGGAAATAGATGGGGAAACAGTGGAAATAGTAGCTGACTTTATTTTGGGGGGCTCCAAAATTACTGCAGATGGTGATTGCAGCCATGAAATTAAAAGACACTTACTCCTTGGTAAGAAAATTATGACCAACCTAGATAGCATATTAAAAGGCAGAGACATTACTTTGTCAACAAAGGTCTCTCTAGTCAAGGCTATGGTCTTTCCACTAGTCATGTATGGATGTGAGAGTTGGACTATAAAGAAAGTTGAGCACCAAAGAATTCATGCTTTTGAACTGAGCTGTTGGAGAAGACTCTTGAGAGTCCCTTGGACTGCAAGGAGATCCAACCAGTCCATCCTAAAGGAAATAAGTCCTGGGTGTTCATTGGAAGACTGATGTTGAAACTGAAACTCCAATACTTTGGCCACCTGATGTGAAGAGTTGACTCATTGGAAAAGACCCTGATGCTGGGAAAGATTGAGGGCAGGAGGAGAAGGGGACGATAGAGGATGAGATGGTTGAATGGCAACACTGACTCAATGGACATGAGTTTGAGTAAACTTCAGAGTTGGTGATGTACAGGGAGGCCTGGTGTACTGCAGTTCATGGGGTCACAAAGAGTTGGACACAACTGAGCAACTGAACTGAACTGATTTCTGATTTACTAGATGAGAACCCCTGGGGTGGGCCCAGGAATCTCCATGTTAGGAAGTTCTGCCAGATAGCTGTTCTGCACACAAAAGCTTGAGAAGTAAAGTGTTTCACTTTCTCAATCTACTCTCAGAAAACTCCAATAGGAAACAGACTATGAAAAACTCAGGGACAGGAGCTTAGAGAATGTGGAGGCAGTGGCGAAATACACATAGCTGGATGTAAGCAGAGGGGAGTGTGTGATAAAGTTAGAAAACAGGTAATTTGTACATGGGTGACCCAGAGCCCTTTAATTTCTGTCTTGCTCCTGACTGTAGGATGCAAGAGCTCCTAGGTGAACTTTGAATTTCAGCACCTACATCCCAAATCCTTAGCTGGATTCCTATGCTCTCACCACCTGATTAAACACAGGAGAAGTACTTGCTTAGCAACAATAGTAAAAAAAAAAAAAAAAAAAAGATGCAAGGGACAGGGGCCAGAGCCACTTGCATGACGTGAAGGTTCACAGAAGAGAAAACCTGAAGGCTCTTGTGAAGGGAAGGAGGCTGGCCATCCATGCCTCTAAAGAGGCCCCCTGCCACATTCAGTGTGTAGGGCCAGTGAGGACAAGCTTCCTCTCCCTGGAGTTTTTGCAAAGCACCCAGGTGACGTGGAGACTGCAAAGGGAACCTGCCACACAACATGCCATATCCGTTTGCAGAGGGTGTCAACACCCTCCTTCCCACACCTGCTATTCCCAAATATCACAACCTGATTTTTTTCTCCAGCCTCCTGTCTTGATGATGACGATTAAATATTCATGGGATGCTGTGATGCCAGCATACTTTGTGAAATTTCAGAAACCTTTTTTTTTTTTAAACGGAAACTTTTCTTTTTTCTTTCAGATGATCCCAATTTTGAAGAGAGGTAGAAAGAATGACAAATGCCAGTAACTCAAAAAACTAGAAACTGTACCAAAAAAGCTAGCATCCTAAGTTTCCACGATTGTGTTTCAAGCCTATAGTGCCCCACTTTAAGAAGAAGAGGAAAGCACAGAATCTAGAAATCAGAGATCCAGGAGTTGTTCCTACTACAAAAGAATTTTTCATTTTATCATGGGGTTCATTTAAGTAGCAAACTTCCCAACTCTAGATAAAATATTATATAAGCAAATTTATTTATGTATGTATTTATCATTTAACAATTATGCAAAAATATGTTCACCTTTTTTGAAAAAAAGTATATATTCTGAAATCAGAGTCTGCTAGCTAAAGGCATCATCTTACCTAGTGGTTTTCAAAATGAGCTTCAGGGGGCCCTGGGGTTCTTCCAAGATGCCTCTGGGGCCACCCTGAGACACAGGCTGGGCCCGCAAGGTGGAGCAAGGTGGTGCGTATCTCAGATCACCCAGCACAATTCTACTCCCCCCAGGTATATATCAGAGGTACATGTAATGTTTAGCTTCTAAGAAGTTGAGGGAAGGTCTCCAAAGCACTCACAGAAGCCTAATTCCTTAATTTTACATTTTGGAAAACTAATACAAAGACATGATTTCCCCAAAGTCATATTACATTTTAGCTTCAGTCCAGTGTTTCCTCTTACACTGTAACTTGTTGCCCCACAGAACACTCAAAATTTGATTAAGGAAACTTGTTTGTCTCCTAGAAACGTTAGCACCTTAGTCTGAAACTAGTCAATAATTAAAATAACCAGAAGAACCAGCTCAGAAATAATCAGAAATTGAAGGTAAATTGCAAAACATTTTCTTGCTGAACAAGCTGACATTCTCAAAGGTCTCCAGATGAGCTGGATAATGTCAGTGTTGATCACAGCTCCGTCTTGAATCACAACATAGATAACTTGAGCTAGCACCTTCTAAAATGTTATTCAAAATACCAGCTAAAGCAAGGTGCCTCCATCAAGCTGAATCGATGCCTCAGTGAGAAGTCGTCACACAGAGGAAAAAGCAGTGATGAGAACCTTATGTTGGATCAACTTGTGCCCTATCTTTATTTATTTCTAATTATTTAACAAATACCTACGTGTTGCTTGCTCTGTGCGGGGAATTGTCAAAAGCGCCTTACCGATATTAATCATTTCATTCCTATAAAAAGGCTGTGAGGAAGGTACTGTAGATCGTTGCCATTTTACAGGTGAGAAAACTGTTTACAAAGAGGCTGTGTGTTGTGCTTAGTCACTCAGGGTCTGACTCTTTGCAGCCCCATGGATTGTAGCCCACTAGGCTCTTCTGTCCATGGGAATTCTCCAGGCCAGAATACTGGAGTGGGTTGCCATGCGATCTTCCCAACTCAGGGATCAAACCCAGGTCTCCTGCATTTGCAGGCGGATTCTTTACCAGCTGAGCTACAAGGGAAGCCCCACAAAGAGACTAAGTGACCCTTAGTCACAACTAGTACACAGCTGTTCAGAGTGACAAGTCTCAAAGACACACCCCTGGGTCACATGCAACACAAAAGGCGCTATATCGCCATTTGTGATACTGCAAGCTTCCCCAAATTTACTCCAAGACCTCTAAAAGCAGAGCCTATTAGAATCTGTGCCATTAATAGCATTATTGGGCTTCCCAGGTAGCACTAGTGCTAAAGAGCCTGCCTGCCAGTGCGGAAGACATGAGACGCAGGTTCAGTCCCTGGGTTGGGAAGATCCCTTAGAGAAGGAAATGGTCAACCCACTCCAGCATTCTTCCCTAGAGAATCCCATGGACAGAGGAGCCTGGGGGGCTACAGTCCCTAGGATCGCCAAGAGTCAGACACGGCTACAGCGACTGAGCAATATCATTATTAACAATCCGCTGATAATATCATCTAAGATTAACACCTTCTACTCTGCCAGCACTGCATAAATATCAATACTCACGGACATCACAAGTCTATTAGGGAGAAATCATCATTAGACCCATTTTGCTGCTGAGGGAAGAAACACGGAAAGGTTGTGAAATATGCCAAAAATCATGGGAACATAAAAAGGTAGAATTGGAATTCAAAAGCAGATTTATCTTACTACATGATGTGTATCCTAGCAGAGCTCTTTAATTGACTCCTGCAGACTTGTTTGTTTTGCCCACAGTGTTTTTACAATTTCTTTGAATGAGATGCTAAAACCGACTGATTGAGAAGCTTCAGTGAAAAATCCAGAATTGCTAGATGCTTCCCTCTTTAGAGGAGGTTTCCACTTCTCCATCATCTCACATCCAGCCAGCTTCCTGTCTTTATGCTATTAGCCTGCCTCCTTGAAGCACTTGAGCTTGAGTTATTGAGCAGGATACTCCAGGAGGCTCCAGAGTACCTCCTAGGAGGCACTCTGCAAGTGATCCCTGGCAGACCCCTCAGACTTTTTCAAACTTGAGAAATGTATGGACCCATTTACAAGGAAAAAACAAAACAAATAGTGACATGAAACTCTGAAATACATCAAAAACCTTGGAGAGTCAGCAGAGCGCTATTCAAAAGTCATTATATTAAAATGTAATCGCTATGACCTACACAGATATTTTCAACTGCACACCATAAAAAGTGATACAACTTGTCATTTCTATTAACACTGAAATAACACAAAAATTTAAAACTTCAATAGCATAATGCTTTCAAGGGTAATCATCCATGATGTAACCTGTATCAATCTTTTGTTTCTTTTTAGGGCTAAATAATTACTCCGCTGTTTGGCTAGGCCAGATTTTGTTTATCCATTCATCCATCTAGGTTTGCCTGGGGCTGGGGGAAGGGGGAGTAGGAGTGATGCTTAATATGGATTTCCTTTTGGGATGATGGAAAAGTTCTGAAAGCAGATAGACAATGGTTGCACAACATGTAAATACATTTGATAGTTAAATGGTAATTTTATGGTATGTGAATTTTACTGCAATTAAAAAAAAAACTCTTATGGCACATGAAACTTCCAAAAAAAACTGACTTCAAAGAAACAGAAATCAAAGTTAATTTATTTAAGTTCCTTATTTGATAGATTTACATGTACTCTGATCTTTTTTAACCTAGAAACTAGCATCACTGATATGAACTGTTAGAATCTCATTGTGTTTACTTTAAATCCATCTGCTCAATTCTCCTAGCTGTATCTTATATTCATAGCAGTCTGGATTATACTGTTTTCAAATGATTTCTGAGGCTTTCTCATCTCTGTGTCCTCACACATCTGCTTGACTTAGAATTTGGAATGCTGCCATACCAACTATCAAAGTGAAAGTGAAGTCGCTCAGTCGTGCCCGACTCTTTCTGACCCCACGGACAGTAGCCTACACCAAGCTCCTCCGTCCATGAGATTTTCAAGGCAAGAGTATTGGAGTGGGTTGCCATTTCCTTCTCCAGGGAATCTTCCCAACCCAGGGATCGAACCCAGGTCTCTCACATTGTAGACAGAAGCTTTACCGTCTGAGCCACCAGAGAAGTCCACCAACTATCAAAGACCCAGGTAAATACCATTACCTGGTCATTACTAGAGTCAGATATAAACATCACTTCTGATACAACTTACTGTATCATTCCTGCCCTGCTCAGAAAAACTCTCAGTGTTTCCTCACTGCAAACCAAACTGAGTACAAAGTTATTATCCTGTCATTTAAAACGATTAACAATCATGCCTCACCTTTATTCCCCACTATGTCCCTCATATATCATATATTCCATCCAAACCAAATTGTCACCATTCCCCAAATGTGTCTCATGCACTTCCACACTCGAGCCTTTTCTCAGGATGCTCCCTCTACCCGGAGCCCCTCCATCTAGAGGAAGTCTTCCCAGCTCTAGTATTCCCAACTGACCTCTCCACTGAACTTCCTCCAGTCATCACCATCCTGCCACAGCTCAGGTGCTACCTGCCTCGATTTCGACCCTTTACATTCTTTCACCTCTTTTCCAGCATGAACAGTCTGTCTCATCGTGAAATTATTTCCAGACTGTGGAAATATCTATTTTAATCTGGGAACTCTTTGAGAGAAGAACTGTCACATTAATCATGGTAAGTACCATCATCTCTGGCATATAATAGGTGCTCAACTAACATTTATTTCATGGAAAGGAATACCATTAAATGAAACAAACACAAGGTGAAAAAAAAAAAAAAAAACAGATAAAGAACCTGGGCACAATCATTGCATTTAACCCTACTGTCAGGATTTTGGCTTCCCAGATGGCTCAATGGTAAAAGAATCTGTCTACCAATGCAGGAGATACCAGTTTGATCCCTTCGTTGGGAAGATCCCCCGGAGGAGGAAACAGCAACCCAATCCGGTATTCTTGCCTGGAGAATCCATGGACATGGAAGCCTAGTGGGCTACAGTCCATGGGGTCGTCACAAAGAGTCGGATATGACTTAGCAACTGGGCACACAAGCATGTCAGGATTTTGAGCCTAGAAAATAAAATCTTTTGTATAGTCAAGACACCTCAAGAAAAAATTGGGTTGGCCAAAAATGTCCATTGGGTTTTCCATAAGATGTTATGGAAAAACTCAAATGAAAATTTTGGCCAACCTAACAGTTGGTGTGGAGAGGCAGGCAGATGTGGATAAGAAGCACAGAAGGATGAACTTGCTAGTTATTAAGCTGAGAGGGCAAGAGCTCTGCTGGGCAGTTGATGTATTTGTATCACTGGGTTCTCACAAGATCCTTCCATCTGACGGCTGAAGATACTGAGGAGAAACGAGAGGGAGTGTGCAAGTTGCCCGCGGTCACACGGGTATTCCAACACCTGTCTCCCCATTCCACACTGCTTCTCATAACAAAGGAGAGTGCGGCGAGGACAGGCCAACTCCCTCTCGTCTTGCCCCCCACGGTGGTCTACCTCAGCAGCTACATGCAATCTTAAAAGTAATAATAAATGCTAATACCACTTATATATCCACCATGTACTCTGAATAGGCACTTTACACACACTGTCCTAAATTTTCCAACCATCCCGTGAGGTGGGTAATATACATATCATTATGAGGAAGGAAACTGAAGTTGTTATATGTTCAGAGTAATGCAACAGTACAAAGCTGAAGATCCCACCCAGATCTCTATGGGTGCCTTTTCTCAACAGATTCTAGCCATAAGGAATTCTCACACACACACAAAAAAATTACCCTAGACGGAATCAGTGTTTTGAATATAAAAGACACAAGAATTTTCCATTTGGTAATCTGTATTTTTATCTCCAGAGAAGAACAGACATGGAAACAGGTCTAGCAGGTGAAGAAGTTGGGACAACACCAGCATCCCAGCACTTCCTCTGAGCTTTCACCTTTCCCTGGAGTTCTTTTATTTTGACTCCTGTTGCCACCACCAAGTTAAGTCCCCATCTCCTAGGGCTGGGGAGGCAGATAGGATAAGAGAGAAATACTTTCCCTCTTTTCCTCTCAGCTCAAGGTAAACATAATCTTTCTCCTTGTTTTTCTTTGCACAACTGAGACAGGCTGACATATTCAAGATGAAATTTATCAAACACTAAGAAAAACCTAAATGTAGATTAAAAAAATAAAAACAGCACAAAATAGATGACTGGTCCTAAGACTTTTCATGAAAGAAGGAGTTTACTGAGCACCAAAGTCTACTGCATTTATCACAAATAATAAACCAGCATCAGCACATTGCATGGGGTCCCACCCACCTGATGGCCAAGTGACATTGCCTTCCAACTGTGAATAAGAATCACCCAATCAAATCCCCAGAATCAACTCACAGACTGCCTAGGGGCCTCCCACTCAGTTTTATTCTTCTTTTAGAAAAATCAGCTCATAGATCATTTGTCAAGAGGGACTAACTGACATTCTGGACATTTATAAGTCCCAACGAGGTCTGCAGCTCTTCTCAGTTGGGGCTGACAACTCTACCCACTTCCTTCTCAGCCTTCAGTCGACCCCTTCACCCATCAGCCCACCCATCCACCAGAGACGTGTTCCTTTGAAATTTGAATTTTAGGGTTTATTATGACATGAAGCAGAGAGTAGCAGTATTTGAGAAGGCCACCTCCTACACTCCTTTGCAATGCTCACAGGATTTATGACAGTAGATCACAGCTCACAAATTCCACAGAAAAACATTCTATCCAAGCATCACCTACCACAACAGCTTACCCCCAGGGCTGTGGGTATGAATCTGTGGGACCTGAGAGAAACAGAAATCCTGCTTATCATTTCCCAAGCCACAGTGCACTCCTAAGACCAAGAATATCAAGAGGACTGAAAAACGCCAGCCACTGAATCAAATCATTCCTCTGTGGGACTCATGGCTGACTTCAGGTTGCTGGTAATAACAATGACAAGAACTTGGAAATAACAGTATTAGC
This sequence comes from Neotragus moschatus, assembly GCA_006410615.1. NCBI lineage: Eukaryota > Metazoa > Chordata > Mammalia > Artiodactyla > Bovidae > Neotragus > Neotragus moschatus. The sequence goes on from SJYA01000115.1 coordinate 802,143, forward strand.
ATGAGCAAACACTGCTGCCTTATATTAGCCTATGAAAGCTTCTCAACTCTCATCTTAACTGGGCTTCCTGTCAGTTCTAAGAAAACACCAGAATCGGTCCTTCTTCTTACCAGCCTATTCTTCCAGAATTCTCTTTCACTTTCTCCCGTCTTTCCCTTCTCTATGACCCGGATACACCATGTTTGCTTATGTTTCTCTATTTTTGTCCATCTGATTCCTTCTACCTGAAACACTGCCTCGATGTCTTCCTTTATCTGATGAAATATGCCATCTTTGGAGACCTATTCCCTGAAAAGCTTTCGTGATTCTCAGAATTGGTTCTTCTCTTGCCATCTCTTTGTCTAAAAAGCTGGATAGAAGCTTTATTGTCTTTTGTAAGTGCATTGCTCAGATGAAGTACCATTTTAAATATTTTTGAAGAGTATACTTTGATTTAACATTGAAGCAAAAAGTTGTGAGCACAGGATGGCCCAGCCCCAGGGCAGTAGGGTGTAAATGTGATGTGAGTGGAGTACATTTTTACCATTAAAAGAATAACTGCCAGCCACTCTGAAGGAAATTTTGGAGACAATAAACTTTATTATCTTAACAACTTTCACAATAATTCTTTTTAAGAAGAAAATTGCCTTTGTCTAGGGCAAAAGGAAAAAAAAAAAACACCTTGATAAGCTCTTAGTATAGAAAATGTGCTTTTGAGGACAGCTTCAAAGAAGTGGGCAAACATCTACAGTGAAAATGAGAGTAATTTGGTTTTATTTTTCAGGAGAGGGGGAGAGAAAAGAAGACAGCAGAGCTGTGAAAAATGGGGAAAAGCCAGAGCCCAACAAGACAGAGACAAACTCTTGATTTCAGTAATTAACTATTACTAAATAAAAAAGGCCAGTGTAATTCCATGTTGTTGGGGATGATGGTTTAAGAAAGGTAATGGCTGCCCTTCCCATTTGATGGTATTAAAAGACTTTATGTCCACTTGATTTCTAGGAGCCTCAGTTTCCCTAGTTGTCCAAGGGAAATAACAATCAACTCTAGTTCACAAGGGCTATTTGGGGGACTGGGTGATACACATTACTAAGAACAGTTTGAAAACCAGGAAATAATGATAGTTACTATTTTCAATATGAGATGGTTTGAGGGACCCTCTGATGGTGATGGTGAATGACTATGACATGATCACACGATTTCCCTTCCATCATAAAAGTTGTGGGCAGAGTCTTTGTCTTAGAAATGTAGTCCCTGAGAACCAAAAGAATGATGTCACATTAATTAAAGTCCTGCAGTAATTAGATCATTGTCTTTTTGTTTTGTTTTTTGCCATGACCCACGGTATGTGGGATCGTAGAACCTTAACCAGGGATTGACCTGAGGTCCTTGCAGTGGAAGCACAGAGTCTTAACCACTGGATGGCCAGGGAAGTCCCTGAATAATATACTTTTAGTCCATTTGCTTATTTATTCAAGCTTTATTAGTCTATATAACATGCACTGCACAATACCCAGCACTAGTAACACAGTCTTTGGTGCTATTAGACAGATCAGGCTCCCCACAACCAGAAAGGAGAGAGGATGGAAGAATTTATGAGATCTTCTGTCATGGAGACCCAGCAGGCTCCAGCTCATCAAGCTGGCCAGGGAGGAAAATGGAGAGTACATTCACAAAGCAGATCAGCCCATCCTCCTAGGACTAGCAGTAAGGTGCTTTGCTTGTGCTTTATTTTCATGGAAACATTTTCCCAGAGGGTAGAGGATTTCTGCCATGCTCCCTAAGCAGTATAATCACTTCCTTCTTTGCTTTTTCACCGGACGCATCAGCAAGCAACAAGGCCAGAAGGTGGCCTGAGCCTGCCCTGTGTGTCTGCCTCACAGAGCCACAGCCAGAAGGAGGGTGCCCCTCACTGAGTTCCTGGCATTTGAAAGGAACTCAGTCCAGTCTGGAAAGGAAATGTAGCCATCTGCCCTGGCCTCTGTTGAATAGATAGAGCTCGTGGACCATGTGCAGCAGAAACAAGCTCTCTAATGCAGCCTAAGAAATGATCGCTTCAGGGTCAGAATAAAGCCCCATAGGATGGCAGAGAAGAGAGGATGAGAGAAGCAGGCCAGTGCCTGCTCCTCAGGACCCAAGACAGACCCATCCTTGGCTGAAGCTGTGTTCAAGCTTCTCTCTGACACACCACTGATACTGGTGAGAACCAGAGAACCAGGTTCAGGGGGCCTCATGGAAAACACTGGCTCCAGTGCCTTCCATTTACAGATGAGGAAACCAAGGCTGAAAACGAGTGGCAGCCAGTGAGTAGCAGAGCCAGATTCAGAGGAACCTGTCGCTCCTCTCACTGCCCTAATAGGAGCCTGGTCACTGGGTAAGGATAGTCAGACAAGGGCGGTGGTGGTAAGGGACCGTCTCAGTCATGTTCTGTGTAAGGAATCATTCCCACAGCCTGAGAACCCCATCAGCAGACCATCAGCAGGCCTCCAGATAATACAGTTTACGTCAAAACAACTTTTATTTCCTGAGTGTTTTCTCAGCTGTGCCTTAAAATAAAATATATGTGTCTAATCTCATCCAGCTCCATGCTGCCTGCTGCCATCAGAGAACAGTGAGGAAGCGCTGATAGAAAGAGGCTGCAAGAGTGTGAAACTGCTGGGAAGCTAGAGGAAGGGTGGCAGAAGCAGAGAAACCCACCGGACAAGCTTAGCTGGGTGCATCTCCCATGAATGTCATCCTGGCTCAGCTCCTGGCATGGTAGGAGAGGACAGGGTGTGGCCAGATAGACCTGGTCTTATTGTCACACAGAGCAGGTGTTCCCCATCACTGTAAAGGACATCCTCTCGGTGGCTCCATCGCCAACTTTTAAAGGTATCCCTGACTCTCTTTTTCTCCCATTTTTCATCCACTCGATCACTAAACACTGCTGGTTCNCATTTGAAAGGAACTCAGTCCAGTCTGGAAAGGAAATGTAGCCATCTGCCCTGGCCTCTGTTGAATAGATAGAGCTCGTGGACCATGTGCAGCAGAAACAAGCTCTCTAATGCAGCCTAAGAAATGATCGCTTCAGGGTCAGAATAAAGCCCCATAGGATGGCAGAGAAGAGAGGATGAGAGAAGCAGGCCAGTGCCTGCTCCTCAGGACCCAAGACAGACCCATCCTTGGCTGAAGCTGTGTTCAAGCTTCTCTCTGACACACCACTGATACTGGTGAGAACCAGAGAACCAGGTTCAGGGGGCCTCATGGAAAACACTGGCTCCAGTGCCTTCCATTTACAGATGAGGAAACCAAGGCTGAAAACGAGTGGCAGCCAGTGAGTAGCAGAGCCAGATTCAGAGGAACCTGTCGCTCCTCTCACTGCCCTAATAGGAGCCTGGTCACTGGGTAAGGATAGTCAGACAAGGGCGGTGGTGGTAAGGGACCGTCTCAGTCATGTTCTGTGTAAGGAATCATTCCCACAGCCTGAGAACCCCATCAGCAGACCATCAGCAGGCCTCCAGATAATACAGTTTACGTCAAAACAACTTTTATTTCCTGAGTGTTTTCTCAGCTGTGCCTTAAAATAAAATATATGTGTCTAATCTCATCCAGCTCCATGCTGCCTGCTGCCATCAGAGAACAGTGAGGAAGCGCTGATAGAAAGAGGCTGCAAGAGTGTGAAACTGCTGGGAAGCTAGAGGAAGGGTGGCAGAAGCAGAGAAACCCACCGGACAAGCTTAGCTGGGTGCATCTCCCATGAATGTCATCCTGGCTCAGCTCCTGGCATGGTAGGAGAGGACAGGGTGTGGCCAGATAGACCTGGTCTTATTGTCACACAGAGCAGGTGTTCCCCATCACTGTAAAGGACATCCTCTCGGTGGCTCCATCGCCAACTTTTAAAGGTATCCCTGACTCTCTTTTTCTCCCATTTTTCATCCACTCGATCACTAAACACTGCTGGTTCTGACTCCATAATAGAGCCTATGTTGGTTTCCTGGTGGTACTATAGCAAATCACCACAAAGGTGGTGGCTTAAAATACAACCCGATTTCTTTTATTTTACAGCTCTGGAGGTCAGTTGTCTGCAAGGATGCATTCTGTGTATAAGCTCTAGAGGAAAATCTTTTCTTTGACTTTTCAAATAAGCTTCTAGAAGTCAATTCCATTTCTTCTTTCATGGCCCCTTCCTCCATCATCCAGGCCAGCAGCTGACCATGTTCTCTTCCATCCTCATGTTGTCTTTTCTCTTTCTTATTCTGCTGTATCCATCTTTAAAGACCCTTTGATTACACTGGGTTCATCACATAACCCAAAATAATCTCCCCACCTCAAGATCTTTAACTATACCTATAAAATCCTGTTTGTCATAAGGCTTTAGGGAATGGGACCCATGTTTAGGGGCCAATATTTAGCCTCCCACATAGCCCAACTCTGATTATATTCTCAGCAGCTCTACAGCTACTAGCCTAATCTCATCCTCCATTATCACTCCCCTCGTTTATTGAAGTGTCTTCCTAATATTTATCTGCTTTTGCCATCCTTCCACCAACACTACTCTTCCCCGACACACATGAGCTCTTCTAGAAACAGCAGTCAGAGTGATTTATTTGAAATGTAAGTCAGATCATGCCAAACCTCTGCTCCGTGTGCTTTCTGATCTCCAAGGCCCCTGTGGTCCAGCCCCGTGGTCCAGGCACCTCCTCTGGCCACTCCCTCCCTTGGCTCACTGTGGCCCACATGCACTGGTCTCCACATGGGTCCTTGAGCTTCCCAGGTGCATCTGTGCCCCACAGCCGCTTACACTCACTGTTCACTCTGCCTACCACATGCCTCTCCAGATCCTCCCCTTATGTCCTTCGGGTCTGTGATGAAATGTCACTGTTTTAGGAGGACCTACCTTGACCACCCAACTTAAAACAGCAACCCCTTCTTTCCTTTCCTTCCCTGATTTATTTTTCTTGCTATTATTTGTCTCAAGCTGGGGTACTGCAGGATTTACTTATCTGTTATTTTCTGCCCCGATCTGTCCCTACCACACAGAAATATACACTGCATGAGGGCAGAGATTCCTGCCAATTTTGCTCACAGCTGAAACATTAGCCCCTAGAAAAGTACCTAACACATAGTAGGCACTCCACAAACATTTGATGAATAAATGAATGAAAGTTCTTAACCTCTCTAAGTCAGTGAATGAAGTTACGTCTGAGCCAATCTTCATGCTTATGAAATGGGAATGACAAAACCCATTTTGCACATTGTTCGGGAGGTGTTTTGCACATGCCTTCTGTTTTCTGTCCAGCCCCCAACCCGTCTTCCTAGTTCTAAAGACTATCTCATGATATGAGTTATGGATGAGATGAAGTGCCTTCTTCCCACCCAAGGAAAAAAAGTCTCCCTCTCTTTATTTCCAGGCATTTGTAATGGACATATGACCAAGATTTGGCCAACAGATGCTTCTAAGCAGAGACCCAGCTTTGGAGGGATAATGGGCTTTACTCACAGTTGCTCTGGTGTGGTCCAGGGTAATCTAGACATGGCGCTGTCTTGGTTAGTCTGTTATGGCTGAAAGGCCCTCCTTGCACTGAGGGTTTTTTAATACATGTTCCTCTTGGCCCTTGAAGACTGTCTTGGCTTCTGCCAATGGTCCAAGTCCGGTGCTCCTACTTCTCAAAGCAGTCAGCCCTCTCTGGCTTCCAATCAGTTCTACCTTCACCTATGCTAGTCAGAGATTTTGTTGTCTGCAGCCAAGCCCCAGTAGTAGACTTGAGGGGGAGATCTGGAATAGATTCTATTGACACCCACCCCAGATTCAACCTGCTGACTGGAACACCCAGCTTGCAGCTCCTAAAGGTATGTAGCTAACAGCTTACACACAGTGGTGCTCAAAGAACTGGCCTGGGCTGAAGGGAGCTGACTCCCCAGAGACACTTGAGAGGTTATCCCATTCCTCACCCCTTATATCCAATGACTGACTGATCCAAGGGTCAAGAAGCCTAGACCTCTTGCTTCAATGTGGAACCACTCTCCTGGGTGAAGTATCCTGAATCAGACTGACGCTTGACGTCACCTGAGAGATCACATGCTGCCTGGCTCTCCTCTTCCCTGTCTGCTCTCCTCGTTCATTTAGAGAGTCTCCCCCTCACCCCTGTCTCTTATACACATCTTCTGACTTCTGAAAGGATTAGTAGAATTTCCAACAGTATGTACATCTCATTTATGGAAGTTTAGATAAAAGAAAGAATGGTAGATTTAGAGATGTGACTATTTTTTTCCAACTTCAGGGAATGGAGTCAGCAGACAGTGCCCAGATGACAGTTCATTCCAGGTGCCCAAACCAGGTTCTAGAATCTGTGTCTATCCCAGCTATAAAGAGTCATCTGAATTGATGTCAAATCCTTTTTAAAGCAGCCTACATCCAGCAACTGCCTTATCGGGAGGTGGTGGCCCAACATGATACACTCTGATGGGTTATACACCCTCCAAGAACTTTTCAGTGGATAGCCTATAACTTTGTTAGTCTTGCCTCAAAGTCTTATCTTCCTCTTTTCCATTCCAGTCCATTCTTCTACTCTTTTTTTTTTTTCCCTAATAAATATGTGTACAACAAATTCCATCCTATCATCTGCTTCCAAAGAACTTAAAATGGGACTAGCCTCTGTACCAGAAATGGTAAGTTGTTCTCCTAGGACAATATCCTATGTCTTCAGAAATCCGTGTCACTTCCAGACCTCAGTTTCAGAACTCAACAGGAATAAAGTTCAAAGTGCCTACTTTCATTATAAATGTTCAGAATATAATTTAGTATTGGATTACCTTCTTAAATGGAAATCAATTTGCAGGATTCACCTATGTTAGTGAGATAAGGAGGGACCCTAATTTAATGCAGACTCCCCAATGCTTCTCTAAATATTAAAATTCTGAAAATTAGAATAGGTTCTAGGCCTTGAAGAAAACATTAGGTGAAGCAGTTTACTAGGATAAGTACTTTTTCATGCTCTGCATACTAGAACTAGTCCAATCCTAAAACCAAAGACGGGATCCCAACTATTTTGACAGAAGTGAGTGAAGTGTGATTTTTTCTTTTGAAGCACTAAGTTGACCTATTAATATGAAAATCTTGAATTATGTGAAAATTCTGAAATATCTTGCCTTGATTACAGAACATTCGGCACATATCTTAAGTAGGCATGGGTTTGTGTTTTTACAGAGACATTGCATGCTTACATATTCCCAAAATCTAGAACAATAACAATTCATCTGGCTATGGCTGCTATTCTAAATAAAAATAATTTAAAGGTTAAAAATACAACAAACAAAAACCCTCACCAGAGAGTCCCTGCTCTTGGCGTAACAACAAACAATGGAATCAGAGCTTCAGCTTCAACTCTAAACCAGAAGCAATCTTGCTGGTTTAAGGTCCCTGATGTTTGGTTAATGACCCAGGAATCTTACCCATATCTCCTAAGAAATTCCTTTCCTTGCACTGTTTAACAACTGAAAAAGAAATTACCTGAGAAAATGAGTTTATTACTACTTCAAACTCTCAATCTAAAATTTAATTTTAATAACATTTAATGTCACATTAACATTTAATGTTAATTTAATATTGTTTGATATGGCCACCTTCCATGATATTCTTCTAGTAAATCTTGATATTTTTCAAATTAGTCACAATTTTAACATAACAGAAAGTGAAATTATGCTAAAATACACTAGGGCCAAGTAATTGAATGCCATATTTCATATGTGATGACGCTCCAGCTTTTATGTAGATATTTTCCTTTTCTCTCCTATTTTTGCCCCATATTTCTATTCAAATCAACTCAAACAAAGANGTTTTTAATTCCAGGGAACCTGAATCAAGACAGATCTCAACTAATAGCCAGATGAAGAGAAAGAAAATATCTACTTGGAGCAATCCTAGCCAGTGCCTGGCACAGAAAGGCCCACTCCGTACTAATGACAAAATTCAAAGCCTGGCAATGGTAAACTCACTACCTGGTATAACCTCACACCCCATCTATATTGTGCTCTGACCATCAGAACAAATAGTTTCCTTAGAAGATGTTTCCCTGTATACATCACAGTCTTCTGCCCTATTTCTCTCTAGAGTCATCTGAGCCACACTGGATACTACTTTTAAGACAGCTGTGCAATTAATAGAGCAGCGATCCTGCCCCTTCCAAGGTGTCTCTTCACTGAAGGAAATTCCCAGTCAAGCAGACACAACTGTCCCACCACTACACAGTCCTTTATAAAGAAAACTGCCCTTGTACTATCTGCATTGAGTGATGGGGGGTCCCTCTGGGTTTAGGAATAATTGTATTCATAGGCTAGAACCTGCTTCTGGCCAAAGGTGCTAGATCAGAAAGTGCCCACAGCCTAACAGTTCCCAAAATATAGGCTAATAAGCAACCATGGAATGACTTGAAGAACACAATCGACCCAACCAGGGACTGTGGTAATTAGCCTCAGTAATCAGATTATGTCTTTCCAGGTTATATAACATGGAACAAATGATGCAGCTTATAGAATGCAAAGAATAGAGTCTAAGAGAAGCAGAAACTGATAGAGTAGCTGGGTGGCATTGAAGACAAAGCACAAATCAAGGCAAGTGTGTCCTGGCTCCCACAGTCCTTAGAGTAGATCTAAGTCATTCTGTTGGATGCAGACCACCTTCCCATTCCAGGAGCTGTGTGGACTAATGGTTAAGGTTTGTCTGGCTTCGAGTAAACCCAGAGGCCTATTTCCATGTATGCATATGTCCTTAAAAATGTTCTTCAGGGATCTGATATAACTGGGGTTGAGTTTCCTTTTTTTTTTCTTTTTTTACAGCAAAGAGAGCTTAACATCCTCAGTTGTTGTTCAGTTGCTAAGTGGTGTCTGACTCTTTGTGATCCCATGAACTGCAGCACACCAGGCTTCCCTGTCCTTCACTATCTTTGGAGTTTGCTCAAACTCATGTGCATTGAGTCAGTGATGCCATCCAATCATCTTATCCTCTGTTACCCCTGTCTTCTACACCCTCAGTAATTAAATACAAACTAATACCCTATTGTAAAGCCCTTTGCAATGCTGTGCTTTTAGCTATATTTAGGGTGAGTTTTGACTTCATAATACATCTCCAACATATTTGCATTATATAGTGAGAAGACTGCTGCTGGATATCAACTCTGCCTCTTAAGTCAGCTTCTTCTGCATGGGTGAGCGCTTAGTAACACAGTGTCTGGGAACTGTGAAACCCACCTGCTCTTCTAAATGCCTGAACTTATTGAGCCCCAAGGACAAGCAGCCCTAAGGGACTTCTTTTGGAAGCATGCTTTCCATTTGAATCATCTGTGCTGATCTTTGCCCAGACATCTTGAGAAATGAATGGGAGCCAACACTGGACTTTTGCTAATTGAAAATTGCTCAGCAGTTCCCATCAAAAGACAGGGGCTTTTTTTTTTTTT